>CM060635.1:6692645-6812645 GCA_030578275.1 Meda fulgida
TACATGAATGAGGGCTAATGACATTTTAATTGACATATTACTGTATCTGCATCTATATCACATCTGTGATTGGCGTTTTGACACTCTTTATCGAGTAAGGCGATGCGTTTTAATACTGTACATGCATGCTTATTTACTGTGTCTGTTTTTATTGAGACGCCACAAGAATCAGGAATTCTTGCCATGCAGAACACGATCCATATGTAAGTGCAACCAGCGTGTCTCCGAGCGAAACAAGCGTTTTAAACTGGGGGAATGTTTCCCAAGGTGCCATCCTGTAAAAGTGTGCATTCTCCCGGTTCACTGCTCAGTTTAGCACCCAGATTCACACTATCGCTGTGCATTGTCAGCTTTTAGCTTCCATCAGTCAAGACCTATGTGGTGTAAGTTTAGGGTTTTAGTCGAGACCACACAATGGCACCCAACTCGTTCAACTAAGACTCCAGCAAATCACTTTCCAGCTGTCCGTGACATAAACCTTTGTGGCCCAGATCCTGGAAAATCATTTTAATCGTGTGAGCTGGTGGTGATGATCCACGGTCACCCCCTCACCCCTGAGGTCCTGCTGAAGGCTCGAAGGCATGGTGGTTTAAGCTTCAGATTCTCAAGATTCCCCACAACATAGCAGCAATGCTTTAGAGAGTTTCTGCAGCTTGTTATAGGAGATGCCTGGGATGCTTCTCCCAGTGTATATTTTCATTTACTCTGAGTGCTTGGCACACTTGCTTCATAAACACAAGCCTAGGTACACATAGACAGAATTGTTGCTTTGCACTCCATGTGATGAAAGAAGTTATTCATTAACATATCTAATTTACATAGCTGAGAGGTGATATTTAGGGCCCCAAGGAGCAACGACCAGACAGATAATGGTTTCTTAAAAAACCATAGCAAAAGTTACTTTAACAGCGATTTAAAATTGAATCAGTGACACTCAAGAACATAGAATCTTATCAAACCTAATTTTCTTCTTATGTTTCTGATGTTCGCACTGACAAGAATTGGATTTCATCACAATTCTTTAAATGCAACATGAAATCTGACATTTGCTCATGATCCAGTTCAGTTCAATCAAAAATTATGGTATCGTATTATATGAATAATATGATTTTTTCTCTCTCTCAAATATTTCTCTCTAAATGTCCTTATTTTTTAAATTACAACACTATACCGTTGAAAAGTTTGGGGTCAGGAAGATTTTTTGTTTGCTTGTTTGTTCGTTTGAAGGAAATTCATTATTTTATTCAGCAAGAATTAAAGTAAAGACGTTCACATTGTTACACGAAAAAAAGGATCACGATTAAAAAAAAAGAAAAAAGAAGCAGCACAACTGTATTCAACATTGATAATAAATGTTTCTTGAGCAGCAAATCAGCATATTAAAATGATTTCTGAAGGATCATGTGACACTGAAGACTGAAGGAATGATGCTGAAAATTCAGCTTTGACATCACAGGAATAAATTACATTTTGAAATATATTCAAATAAAAAAAATGATTTCATTTTAAATTGTAAAAAATAAACATAGCATAAGAGAAGTCTTTCAAATACATAAAAAAGTATCTTACTGATCTCAAACTTTTGAATGGTAGTGCATTATCAGGAGCGTCATGCCCATTCAAAGTGAGGGTGCACGTGCCCCCTCAGATTTTTCCTCCCTGGTAATTTTTTTGTCACAACTTTATTCCTATTATGCTCCATAATACCAGAGCCTATAACGACTCAAATGTATTCTTCTGGATGTGTAATAAATCGGTCAGCATCAGCCCACCCCTTTTTCCTAATATGGTGTCTGTGTATATCAAATCTAGAGCGCTACTCACTCGTCTCGCGCGTTGAGCTGGCAATGGTTTACAGATGGTCTTAAAGTGGTAAGTTATGGAGGTAGTTTTGTTTCTTTATTATTCAATAAAAAAAAAGGTTGCTACAATCAAAAAAATATTTTCAATTAAAAAAACCTTCACTTCAATGGAAAAAAAAAATTCAATCAAAGAAAAAAAATATTTGAATCCAAAAATATATTTGAGACTCATATCATTCACATACATTTGAACACTGCTTTTCTTTGATTGAAAATGTTTTCTTTGATAGAAGTCCGTTTTTTGTTTTGTTTAAAGCAACCTTTTTAATTGAAGTAACATTGTTTTTTGATTGGACCATATAATGGGTGGGACATTTGTGTCTTTATCATTCAATCAAAAAAGAAGTTGCTTCAAACAAACAAACAACAGAATCAATAAAAAAGTCACAACAATGAAAAGATAAACATTTTCAAATATAGAGAATCGTTTTTGAATGTAAATAAAATATTTGAGACTCCAAAAATTGCATTTGAACACTTTTTTTAATGAAAATGTCCTCTTTGATTGATGTAATCTTTTTTGTTTTGGGGCCATACATGGGTAGGACATTTGTGTCTTAATCATTCAATTCCAAAAAAAATTGTTTCAATCAAAAAAATATTTTCAATCAAAGAAAAAACTGTTCAAATGCAAAAAAAAATAAATTACCCCGTGAATAAAAAAAGTATTGAAGAGGATGTGTTTTTTCGTTGTTGTTTTTTTATTATTATTTAAAGTGCAAAAAGTTTTGAAGTTCAAATTTTTTTGATTGAATCATTTTGACACAAACGTTCCGCAGTGAGCGGGTGCTTCTCTATTGGTCAGACATGTTTGATTGACAAGTGTCTACACCAACGACATCTTTCTGACAAAGAAGTCATGTTTGCCACTCGCCAGCAAGCTTTTTGCCACCAAGTGGAGGGAGCAGCCGTGTTTATATACTTACCGACAACTTCACGCTGCTCCCGCCACATGCTGGCAAAAAGCTTGCTGGCGAGTGGCGAACATGACACGACGGTTGCTGCTAGCTCTGTCCCTCCCAAACTGTATTGAAATGGTATGTTTAGCAGCCAGAATTTAAAAATGTTCAGGGGGAGAAACCCCCTGACCCCTCCTAACATGATCCATATCACCCGTCAGAAAACAATTGCAACGTCTTAGATTGTGCTAGATATGTGTATATATATATTAATTTATATAATTATTTTTACCCCATTCAGAATGGACAAGTCATGATCGAACACAGAATAAGTTCAAGGGGGTTTTCTTTTTCTTTTTTTTCTTCCAGGTGACAGTGTTCCCCTGCTGTCTGTCCCACGCCGGCTGTTTTTGTGCATCCAAATTGTGTATCCCATTCTCCCCATGTCTGTCATGCACCTTGTTTCCAAGTATGGCCACTATGAGGGAACTGTCACTGGGGGTCCTTGTGGGAAATTAATGGCGGCAGAGAAGGACAAAAAAGACAGGACAGCTGCCTCTGTCACCACCGGGGTCAGACTTCAGGCACTGGGTGGCTTTAGGTGCTCCACTGTATGTACCTTACACTTGTTTTTCTGCCAATATGATTCTGCTGTCATCATTGGTTTACGTTATTCTGCTCGGCCCCACACACACAATAAAATGTTCCTTAAAGCGAATTTCAATTATTTACATTCGAGTTGAGTACACTTGTTCAATGTTTAACTTTGAAAGAAATGAATATACTTTTATTCAGCAAGGACCCACTAAATTGATCAAAAGTCACAGTGAAGACATTTATAATGTTACAAAAGATTTCCATTTCAAATAAACGTTTTTCTGTTGAACAATCTATTCCTCAAAGAATCCTGAAAAAGTATTAAAGCACAACTGTTTTCAACATTTTCAAGAAATGTTTCTTAAGCAGAAAATCAGCATTAGATGCTGAAAATTAATCTCTGCCAAATAGAAAACTAAAGAAAATAAATCCAGCCTTAAGCATAAGAGACTATAAAACATTAAAAATATGTTACAACCCCAAACCTTTGAACAGAAATGTACATTTAAGTAAGAACTTTGTAGGAACATTGTTTTATAATGTTACACTGTAAAAAAAAAGTTGCTGCCTTCAATTTTTAAGTACAATCAACTTGGATGTACAATCAGTCTTTCATTTCAACTTAAATTACTTTAAACCTACTTTAAAAAATTAGTTGAATCTTGCATAAGTTGTATAACTGAGTTAAAGCAATGTAAAAACATGTTATCATACATTATTGATCATATTTTTTTTACAGTGTACTAAGGGAGCCATGTGTATTAATATGAATTATGTATATTATGTATGTTATCATGTGTATTAATATGATATATATATATATATATATATATATATATATATATATATATATATATATATATATATATATATATATACATATATCATTATTTTTCTACCAACACAGTGACATCTTGACTAAGTATAGACTAATGATAAAGATACACCAAGAACTGTTTCTTTTACTTAAAATACATCTTGCACCATTAGTGGTGCATCACAAGTACGTAAGACAAAGACCTCCAAAAATTCAAAAGTATATTGACGATGTGTGAATCGCACCTAAGTACTATACAGTCAGGTATACTTTTATAGGTCTGTCACCATTTTGGGACAAATGTGCATTACACATTCAGCTAGTCATGTGCAGTACAATCAATCAAACTGAACAATCAATCAAGTGAAGTACAGTACATTAGAAAAATCGTATGTTCATAAACCTTGGAACAGTAAAACAACAATTGTTTCAGTTCTAAGGCAGAATATTTCGGTTGTAAAATCATACTGTTAAAAGCTAACCATTAGATTTAATGTAAAATAATGAATTTTTTTTTTTTTTTGTGTGTGTGTGTGAAAGAAATGTGCTTTATGTTCTTGCAGAGATGTGTGCAGTCCCTCAGCCCTAATGGCCCCTTATAAATAAGATGTAGAAACAAAAACTTCAATAGAGAGTTCAGAGACCAAGGACACATCTGCCCATGTGGTCTGCAGAGGCACAATCAAATCATGTTAGATTGTGTTGCATTGTCCACCAGGTGCCCAAAACGCCCCACCGGAGCTGAAAAACACAAAGATAGTGCTTCATTTTTCAGCGAACTCTTTTGATTCCAAATGCACATGCGCACAAGCTAGTTGTCTTTCCTGTGAGTTTCAATCAACCAACACTGATAATGTTATAGGACCCCATTCATGACTTCACAAAAAGCTTTGGCCTGAGGGTGTCCTCTACTACCCAGAACCCCGCTCTCAGCTGTCTCCCAAATCACAGGAAACAATGATGATGGACGGCACATGACCATGACACCGCACCCTAGCGCTCCGCTATCCTCACCGTCGCACGCCTTTGTTGGAAGAGAGTGTGTGTTGTTACAAGCGGACCACCCTAATTTTAACCGCTGATGGGCCCGACCCTGCCTGGATCCAAGTCCCTGCCAGAAATAGCCCACCGACTGACAGTCATGTGTTTGACGAGGAGCCAGGACTGCAGCCAAAACACATTCGAGTTGGGTGGAATTTCTTGCCCCAGTGAAAATGCAGTACAAATATCTTCCTCCTCAATTTTCGCCACTTCACGACCTGTCCGGCTTCCCCCCAACCCCTAAATGGATCTTGGATTGGAAAAGTTGACAGTACCAGCATTTCTGTAGTACCGGTGTACAGAGTATATTCGGAGCCCGCTGATAGACCCTGCATTCAAACACTCTCGTTCGTGGTTGTTTAAATGCTATCTGAGCATCAAAGGTTTCTATTTACAGTGTGTTTTTAAAAACATTGAGCATTGTGGCCAATCACAATCATATCTGTTGAGTGCATGAACGCAATGGCCTATCAGAGGCGCTAGTCAGTTAGATAGTCAGAATCCGCTTACTGCTGAAAATGCACAAGGTTTTCTTACAACCAACAAATGACTGTTGACTGACACTGATAGCCAGCGCATGAGACAAAACAGGACAAATTGTTTTTAAAATACTTCTTTTTGCTCTTGTACCGAAATTGGTAATGAGAATTTTTTCTGGTATTACGGTAGTCGTGACTACTGAAATTTTGGTGCCGTGACAACACTAATGGGCAGTGGCCACAGTAAGGAATGATGTCAAGATAGAGTAAATGGAGTAAAGAAAAGAAAATATGTTTTTTTTGCCATTGCACATTGGTTTGAATTTACTTTAGTTCTAAAATGTCTTTAAGCAAATAAGCATGCAAAGAATCTGATTGCTATGAAAATATTTCAATGCATTTGATGCTGCTTCCTGACATTCTCTCAGTTAGGGCTGCACAATATGTCGAAATAAAATCGATAATGCTTTATTATGTGAGGGTCAAATCGCAAATTTTATTGACTGTATATGCGCTGTGATTTTGAAGCGCAGCACTGTGATTAATTCACATACGTGCAGCTCATAAGTACGGTATAATGTACATCCAGCCGGTTGTTATCTCAGAATAAACCCCTGACAGGGTGATCAGGACCACGACGTGAAGCTTATTTGAAACATTTAATTAGGTCTTTAAATGCAAAGCTTTCAAGGAGAGAGCAGTTCCTAGCACGGCAAGTTCAAAGTAGACGGACATGGGATACGGCGCTGCAATCAGTAACACGGATGAGCCTGTGCTATGTGTTTTCGCATGTGTTTTGTTATCAGGGAATAAAATATCGCTGGATGGAATCAAGTATTCCACCGAGCAGTGTAAAAATAACATATAATATCATCTCAGAATGGCTCGGTTCATTTACTGTGCATCAAGCCGCTATGAGACGCTGAAACACCGTATCATAAGCTGCATGTGGTCAAAAGAACAGTGTCGTGCTTCACTCTGAAACCTTCAGAGCATATATTTACATAGATCTGGCACTATAGCAAAATAAAAGTTTTATGGTTTGATGTTTGAAAATTAAAAAAAGAAACATGTGAAACATATGTATGAATCATTCACAATAAGACTAATAACATGCATTTAGAAAAATTGGGTGAATTTCCATTTAACAACAACACTTTTGAATGTTCAGTTAAATTAAATATTTAAATGTTTTCTTTTTTTTATTATTTACGTACATTTTTATAATTTAATTAATGATTAATTAATTTAATTAAATCAGTTCTCTCACGAACACCCGTTTGGTTCTACTTGGATTTTCATGTTACATAGCAGCATCTCTTTGTAATCTTCACGAGACAAGACTCAAGAGTTCTTCCAAATAGATAACCAGAGAAGAACGTCCTATTCTTCCATGTAATGGTCTATTTTGGGGTCTAAACAAGCATCTCAGACATATGCTCTTTTAAAAACTAATTGGATGTTGCTGCTCGTATAGGACCAATTTTCAGCACACTGTTCAGAACAATAACTGTGTTTTTTGTTGTTGTTTTTTTTGCAATAACAAAAAACACTTGAAGATAAAAAGCATCTTCCTGAGCATCAGTCCAAGTACCCTAAAACATTATCCTCTGATGAACAGCATGATGAATCCCAAGTAAATGTAACCAGACTGGTCAGTACAGATCTATCATTGTTTATCATTGTTCCTGTTCCTTGCTAATTCTCTTTTTTTAAATCACAAATAAACAAAGGAACCATCCCGCCTGACTGCATGTGCAGTCAAACAGGAGATTTCAAATGGATTAGTGCAGTAATTCTTCAACAGAAGCACATTAACCCTTTATAAGTCCCTGAACTTCCAAGGTCCTCACTGCAGAAACTCTACAGTCCTTCTGCTTCTCCACCAGCTTGGATATCCACATATCTCCACCGAACCACTGGGTTATTCAAACATCAGTTTAAATAGCTGGCCTTGCGATTCTCCACAGTAACAATAACTTTAAAAATTAATGGAAATTGCATTTAACAAAACATAATGACACTTGTATGGGCTATTGAGTTTGATATTTGAATGTCTGGGCAGTGGCTTATTTTCAACAATGAGGCAGGAGAAAGTGTTTTCTAAAAGGACTGCCCAAACTGAATAATAGCAGAACTTGGCAAGGAAAAATAATCAGTTTCTGTAATTGACCGTGAATGAAAAAAGTAATTAAAATTCATTCAAGCCATCCATTTTGGCACATATCTGTTTCAAGTTATCATGCAGAGTTGATGTAGTTTTTTCCATTTAATATCTGAATAAAGAGAATTTTGTCAAGTCTGATGTACAGATTAATGCGATACACAACCTCACTTAATAGAAATCAAAAGCACAGAAACGTAAAAGCTCAAAAAGTCCTGTCACATGAAATGTTTTCTACAGTTTTTGAGGAGCAAATTTAAAGATCTTTGGGTTGTGTGTTGTCTGTGTGCATGTTTTTTTTTTTAATACAAACAAATTTCAGCATAATGTACATTTTATTTAGAATTCAATATAGCAAGAAAATGATTTACTGGCCCAGGGCCTGTTTAACAGTGAGACCTGTGAGAGCCATGAAGAGCGTGTCTAAAGCAAAGCTTTAAGGAAGGGATGACTGAATGGAGACACTGTGTGTGGATCTGTTTCTACTGACACTCGAATGGCACTGGGAGCCAAATTCACAGCTGACGCTGTGGTGTGAAGAGTTGATCTTGAGTTGAGGATTTCCACATTTCCTCCTCAGTCTGGGTCACCACTTCATCACTGCAGCAACAGGTGTATCATTTCTACTACGACTGCAGTTTGTCACTGGATATTTCGGGCTCGTTGTCATTAAATATTCTGGACAATCGTGAACAGAACATTTGAAATGCGCGATCATGTAATTCTATTATACTTTACATGAATATTGTTCACTTACAGTATTGCCTATATGGCTGGTCCATATATTGAAAATACACGGATTTCTTCTGACTATTTAGACCAGCCATACTGCAATGCTCTTGCTTGATGAATCCGATCTTCAGGCAAAAGGAACTGGATGAAATATTTGAAAGCTACCGATCCACAATCTGATTTCTAACTTGTGATGCAGCCTGAATCATAATCACACAGTGTTCGTTCATTGACCAAAGGAGAACTGGCCCCCGACTGAGCCTGGTTTATCCCAAAGTTTCTTTCTCCATTCTGTGTCCAGATGGAGTTTGAGTTCCTTGCCACTGTCGCCTGTGGCTTGCTTAGTTGGGGACACTTAATATTCTTAATAATTATTGATCTGACTGAGCTGGATGATGACATCACTGTTTTCTGCAGAACTGCTTTATAGATAAAATTAACTACCGGTAATTTAATAATTGATTATCTTTACAATGAAACGGAATAAACACTGAACTGACTTCAGCTGAACAATGACACTATTTACTTTTAGAGTGGCTGTACAGCCAAAACGAACTCTGTTTGCATCATTGAATAATTTTCATGTTATCACTGTAAAGTTGCTTTGATACAGTCTGTATTGTATAAATCACTATATAAATAAAGACGACTTGACTCACATCTCGTCTGTTTTTGTACTCTATAGCTATGTAGATTTGTAACTGTATTCCCGGACATTTATCTCCTCAACTCCCGTTTCCTCATGCAATAACAGTTTCACAGGTCGCACACTTCATACAGCAGATGCAGCAGTAGCTAGATCAGGTATTGTTTCCGCTTTGCTTCATACGCTGCAAATTCAGACTACTCTTTTAATTGTAGGCCTATACTGCTGTTTGCCTACTACGCTGAGGAAGTGCGTATTCGGACGAAATATGCACGTATTTTGCGTATACATGCGTATTCGGACATTAAACAGTGTCCACGGAATGCACATCCTGATTTTGCTGACGTGTTCCTAGGTCAACATATTTTTGAAGCATTCCTGGGTCAACATATACGAAGATGTTGCACTTGCCGACAATGGGGCAGTCGTGGACTAATGGTTAGAGAGTCAGACTGGTAACCCGCAGGGTGTGTGTTCAATTCTCAAAAATGGCAGCAAGGCACCCAATCTAAACCTAATCCCACAGCAAAAATGGCTACCCAGTGCTCTGGATGTGTGTGTCCACAGTTTGCAGTGTGCGTGTGTTCTCACTACTCCTATATGTTGGAACTAAGTTGAATTGGTTAAATGCAAAGGACAAATTCCGAGTACGAGTTACCATACTTACCATATCTGTATACATACTGTAGATGCCTCATGTGAATATCTATATCTCCAATAGACTTCAGCAGATGGCTTTCATAGGATTTAGTTTATCGTTAATGTTATATAATATTATTTATATTATACATATGCAGTTATATATATTCTGTAGGTCATGCGGGTACTTTTTACCTACTCTTTAATGAGTGTGTGTGTGTATATATATATATATATATATATATATATATATATAATAGTTATTTATTTAATAGTAATTTTGATGTTAATGGCTTAGTTAGAATTATAGACTAAAATATGAAGCTTTTTTTTTTTTAGAATATTTATAATTGTTATGATAATTGCAATACATTTTTAAAAAATCTTTAATGAATAACAATACAAAATAAAGTACTTTTCATTTATAATTTTGTTACAAACAATGGTTTAGCTTACTTTTATCCAAAATATCATCGGTAATTTATAAAGAAAATGTCCTAAATATCACCTGCAATTTCTTAACCTGACCTTTTGACCCCACAACAACCATTAAACAAGTAAAACAAGAAGTTGTGGTGGTCTCCGTGAAGGATCTAAAGACCCTCAGTGGACTGAAATGGTTTGTGCATATACGTTGTGCTGTCTCTGCGGCTGGGACAGGTGCCACCACAGCTCTCCTAAAACAGACACTCTCTGTTTTGTGTTCCACAGCAGACCCCCCTCTTTCCTCAACAGTTGCAGTGGTCACACTGAGTGCAGTGGTTCACTTCCATGTCACAAACCCACAATTCACCAGGGCTTCTGTTGCCTCATCAGCAACACATGGAGCTCAACTGTTCCCCTGACCACTGCAGCTAAAATCCCTTCTGTCTTGTTTTTGCAAAGTCCAAAATAAATATTCTTTCATCATTTACTCACCCTTTAACAATTTTGCATCAAGCATGAACAAGAATGAATCAATAAATCTGCTTATAGAGTGCAGTCATATGGGCTCACCAAAAAATCTCTATGTGTCAGTATTTTGTTGAAACATTTCTACATCCTTTACTCAAGTACATGTTTACATTCCATTCTCTCTTCAACTTGCCTCGACAATGTCTTGGCTCTCTCTTTCTTCTCCCTCCCTCGTTTTGAACGTACCCAGGCAGATTACCTGCAAATGGATGACTGGGGGCCAAGGGTTCCCTCTGTCAGCAGAGGCACAAAGCCAGGAGGCTCCTTTATTCTCACATATTAGAGAAAAGAGCCCATGTTGAAAACTGTGGGCCTGTTAAAGCTGTAAGTGATGTGCCCTGATCTTCCCTGATTCATTAGATGTGTTGAATGCACTGCTGTTTCAGCAGGTTAGGTCCTATTAGCTGGGTGTTAGCACTCAACATTTCCTTGTCCTTAAGCTATTTGGGTAGAAATAGAAACCTTGTCAGGTTACACAGTCTAAAACCCCCATTGTTTGAGAGCTGTCACATCAGAAATGGAGAGTTATTGCTCGCTGTAACTCTATCTGTGAACAGGTGTGAAAGCGCTAAACTTGAAGCGGGAACAATGAATATGAGTTGAATTAAAAGCAAATAGTATCCTTTTATTGCCAAATTGACATATTTAATGCCATATTCAATCTGCAATTCAATTTTAAAAAGTTTATATTTCGAGAATTTATAGAAAAATATATTTGTATTAAAAATGGTATTATAATAAAACATATTATTACAAATTATTTTCTTCTTATTTATTTTATTTTATTTTAAAATGATTATTTTCTACACATTAAAATGGTTTTTTAATATATATATATATATATAAAGGTCCTTCTCAAAAAAATAGCATATTGTGATAAAGTTCATTATTTTCCATAATGTAATGATAAAAATTAAACTTTCACATATTTTAGATTCATTGCACACCAACTGAAATATTTCAGGTCTTTTATTGTTTTAATACTGATGATTTTGGCATACAGCTCATGAAAACCCAAAATTCCTATCTCAAAAAATTAGCATATCATGAAAAGGTTCTCTAAACGAGCTATTAACCTAATCATCTGAATCAACTAATTAACTCTAAACACCTGCAAAAGATTCCTGAGGCTTTTAAAAACTCCCAGCCTGTTTCATTACTCAAAACCGCAATCATGGGTAAGACTGCCGACCTGACTGCTGTCCAGAGGGCCATCATTGACACCCTCAAGCAAGAGGGTAAGACACAAAGAAATTTCTGAACAAATAGGCTGTTCCCAGAGTGCTGTATCAAGGCAGCTCAGTGGGAAGTCTGTGGGAAGGAAAAAGTGTGGCAAAAAAACGCTGCACAACGAGAAGAGGTGACCGGACCCTGAGGAAGATTGTGGAGAAGGACCGATTCCAGACCTTGGGGGAGCTGTGGAAGCAGTGGACTGAGTCTGGAGTAGAAACATCCAGAGCCACCGTGCACAGGCGTGTGCAGGAAATGGGCTACAGGTTCCGCATTCCCCAGGTCAAGCCACTTTTGAACCAGAAACAGCGGCAGAAGCGCCTGACCTGGGCTATAGAGAAGCAGCACTGGACTGTTGCTCAGTGGTTGCATTTCATTCGGAAATCAAGGTGCCAGAGTCTGGAGGAAGACTGGGGAGAAGGAAATGCCAAAATGCCTGAAGTCCAGTGTCAAGTACCCACAGTCAGTGATGGTCTGGGTGCCATGTCAGCTGCTGGTGTTGGTCCACTGTGTTTTATCAAGGGCAGGGTCAATACAGCTAGCTATAAGGAGATTTTGGAGCACTTCATGCTTCCACCTGCTGAAAAGCTTTATGGAGATGAAGATTTCATTTTTCAGCACGACCTGGCACCTGCTCACAGTGCCAAAACCACTGGTAAATGGTTTACTGAGTTGGCCTGCCAACTCTCCTGACCTGAACCCCATAGAGAATCTGTGGGATATTGTGAAGAGAAAGTTGAGAGACGCAAGACCCAACACTCTGGATGAGCTTAAGGCCGCTATCGAAGCATCCTGGGCCTCCATAACACTTCAGCAGTGCCACAGGCCGATCGCCTCCATGCCACGCCGCATTGAAGCAGTCATTTCTGCAACAGGATTCCAGTCCAATTATTGATTGCATAACTGAACATAATTATTTGAAGGTTGACTTTTTTTGTATTAAAAACACTTCTTTTATTGGTCGGATGAAATATGCTAATTTTTGGAGATAGGAATTTTGGGTTTTCATGAGCTGTATGCCAAAATCATCAGTATTAAAACAATAAAAGACCTGAAATATTTCAGTTGGTGTGCAATGAATCTAAAATATATGAAAGTTTAATTTTTATCATTAAACTTTATCACAATATGCTAATTTTTTGAGAAGGACCTGTATATACAGTAATTAATGGTACCCCTGGTAAATATGATGAAAAATGGCTGTAAAAAATAATTCTGCATCGTTTATCCTTTTGATATTTCATTCAAAAAATTGGCAAAAATTGAACCTTTCATTGAAGTAAAATAATTGACAGTGGAGGGGAAATCACATTATGAAATAAATGTTTTTCTCCAAAACAAGTTGGCCACAATTATTGGTACCCCTAGAATTGTTTACGAGTAAAATATCTCTTAAGTATATTCCCATTCATATTTACCTTTTTTTTGCACACCAGGGTGACTAGGAACATGAAATTGTCCAGCCATGACTTCTTGTTTTACAAGAGTTTAAATATGGGGAAACACAAAGGCCAAATTCCCTTAATCATCCATTACAATGAGTAAAACCAAAGAATATAGTTCTGATGTGCATCAAAAGATTGCTGAGCATCACAAAATAGAAACTGGCTGTAAGAAAATAGCTAAAGCATTGAAAATCCCCATTTTGACCATCAGGGCAATAATTAAGCACTTCCAATCAACTAAAGATGTTACAAATCTGCCAGGAAGTGGACGTGTGTCTATATTGTCTTAATGCATGGTGAGGATGAAAGTTTGAGTGGCCAAAGACTCTTCAAAGATCACAGATGGAGAATTGCAGAGATTAGTTGAGTCTTGGGTTCAGAAAGCCTATTAAAAAAAAAATTGAACAACCCCTACATCACCACATGTTGTTTGGGAGGTTTTCAAGAAAAATCCTCCTTGCTCATCCAAAAACAAACCCCAGCAAATTCAGTTGTCAGACATGACTGGACCTTCAAACAGCACAGGGTTCTGTGGTCAGATGAAACTAAAAAATAGCTTTTTGGCAGCAAACATGCAAGATGGGTTTGGTGCACACAAGGATAAAAAGTACCCCATGTGTACAACTTAATATACCATCTTTAATGTTGTGGTCATATTTTTCTGCTGGAGGTCCTGGACTTCTTGTTCAGATACATGCATGGCATTGTGGATTCTATCAAATACCAACAGATAAAAAATCTAAACCTGACAGCCTCTGCTAGAAATCGTAAAATGGGCCGTGGTTGGATCTTCCATCAGGACAATGATCCAAAACAAACATCAAAATCAACACAAAAATGTGTTAAGTAGCACAAAAAGAAGCTTCTGCCATGACCGTCCCAGACCTGATGAGTGGAGTGAACTGAAGAGAAGAAGCACCAACATGGATCTGGGAATCTGAAGGATCTGGAGAGATTCTGTAAGAATGGTCTCTGATCTCTTGTCTGTGTTCTCCGAACTCATCAGGCATCATAGGATAAAACTCAGAGCTGTTATCTTGGCAAAGGAGATTGCAAAAAGTATTTAATAAAAGGGTACCAATAATTGTGGCCAACGTGTTTTGGAGATAAACATTTATTTCATAATGTGATTTCCCCCCCCACTTTCTATTCTTTTACTTCAATGAAAGTTTAGATTTTTGCTAATATTTTGAATGAAAGATCAAAAGGATAAATGATGCAGATTTATTTTTTCCAGCCATTTTTTATCATATTTACCAGGGGTACCATTAATTCTGAGCACGACTGTATATATATATATTATTTTATATTATTTACAATTGTTCAAAATATTTTCTCTAAAGTGATTATTACATTCTTGCTATGCTTTGATTCCATTTCATTTTGGTATTTGTTGTCATTTGACAATGTAATTTGTATGTGGACAAGATATAGTTTCCTAACTATGCTCTAGCAAGTATTCTTCCAGCACCAAAAAATATTTTTTTCCACATCAATGAATCAAGGATTTCCTCCTTGGTTATGTTTTTACAACAGCCAACATGACAAGCATGGTACACAGATGATCTGTCTTGACAAGCCATTCATTTTACAGGCTCACGTGAGTGTTTTGTTGTTGCATTTTTTGGGGCCTTGGAAAATATATGTGAATGCCTACAAGAATGTATAAATCCTGGGAAAATCCATCTACAGTAAATACGAAGTTAAAACTGTGTGGATCGTTTTACACCTCAGATACTGGTATTAGTGTTTGCTGAGAAATAAGCAGAATATTTCACCTCCAGCACTCTGGACAGCGCTAGTTTAGCTTAATTTGTGATAGACTCCATGAAGTGGGTTATATAGTGCCGGAATACCAAACATTCCTGTGACATTCCCAGTAAAATAACGATGAGCTTTAACCACCACTTCAGCTGCTCTTCTGAAGTGTATTGGTTACTACAGCAGCAGTGTCATTGTCTCAGACTGAGCAGTGTATCAGTGTTTTCTCAGTTGCAGCATATTGTTGATTTTAAGGATCCTGATGACAGAAAAATGCCCCTTGACCCCAGCACCAATTGCATGAAAACTATTTGAACTTCGACCTGGAAATCTAAAGAGCCCAGGGCAACTGGGCACAGAGAACCATGGCATTTTAGATAGACTGATGGCAGCACACTTATTTAGCAGTTTTAAAAATATATATTTTACAAGCAATCTGATTTTTTTTTTTAAATGACACATTTTCTATTCAATAGATAAAATGTAGGCCCATTCAAATATATTGTAATAGCAGAACACTCTGATGGAAAAAGGATATTGAGCTACCAGTAGGGAGGATTCATAATGGAGCTGCTGTTGGTCTCTTTTGTAGAGATACGTCAAAACGAGTCGTTTCATAGAAGTCCGATTCTTTGAGGAGTCGTTAGTTTGAACCGATTCATGCTCGGATTTGCAGTGTTTCTCTCGGTAAGGTAAGAAACACTTTTATTTCAAAATATCAAATAAGAGATAATTTTACAACAGAGGCTATGTTTACTGGCATATCTCATTTGGGATGACATCATGAAACTGGAAGACATCTAAACGAGTAAACTGACTAAATTTCAACTGAACTCTTTTTTTTTTACTTTTTTTTTTTTACTTTTTTTTTTTTTTACATAGTCGCTGGTCTAGACATTGACCAGCTGTTACGTTCCAAAACACACATACCATGTTATATTGTTGTGCAAAGTTGACTTGTTTGAAGATTATCCAACACGTCATAATTCGTAAATAATTTTACTGCAAGCAAGAGCCTGCATACAGTGAGTGCACAGGGACTTCTGGGAACACTTTGAACGATGATTCAAATGAATCGACTCATTCAACAATTCATCAGTTGAATGAACCAAATCTCTTAAATGAATCAGACTGGTGCGTAAAGACAGAGTGCAGAACATAAAAAGTGCTCAGTCAGTGCGCTTCAGCCGCAATCGACACGGAGCTTCATTTTCTGACTGTAGACACTGAACCAGCGCTTTATTTCAAATGAAGCGGCCTCTCATTCCACTAATAATTTTTTATACGTGATATAACAGCTGTCTTCGCCATGAGCTGCTTGGATGTCATGTATCAAGTTTATGGTCCACCTCAGCCTTATTTTGCCGCAGCATACTCACCATATCACCATCAGGTATGTTCATCATAAATGTATTATTATTCTGTTGCTTTAGAAGAAAATGTTGTGTTTGTGGTTTGTTTGGATTCCGTTAGATTTGTGAGTAAAACTTTCTCTCCTCGACTTGTTGCGCTGCGCGTGCATTTGATGTTGACAAAATAGTTTTAAAACGAGTCACGTAGTTAGATTTTTTTTACTTGATTTATGGCAGTTTAAGTGTTATATATAGTTATTAAAAACAAAACGTGAACATATTTTTTTTCTGACAATGTTGTAGAAGGCTATATCACTTGTTGGCTATATAGCATGATACGGCATTGGCTATTTTATATATTATATAGGCTAATATACATATTATACATGTATATTCATTAACTTAAGAAAAGCTTGTAGAAAAGGTGGACTTGGGAATAGATTTTTCTTTATTTGACAGATATGTTATCTTCAATGCATATTTAGTTTAGGATAAATAAATGTTTATATTGAGTATATATTATATATTGGTGACATATACCATATATACAATATATGTTAGCATTTAGGAACATAAATTGTGCAACACCAAACTACTATATAGTTTCTCCCTATATCTATGTATGAATAGAGTGTGTGTGTATTTCTCTATCATGTTAATTGACATGAACCCCCCCCCCCCCCCCCCCCCCCCCCCCAGAAATTGGCATTTTACTCGAAAATGCAAGAATCCCCAGAAACTGTTAGCGGAAGCAGCTCTTCTTTTTCGAATCTCTCTGGGCCACCCATAAAAGAGGAGGACTGCGCCCGGGAGAAAGATCACCCACCGGAGGCTGAGTACATCAGCTCCAGATGTGTGCTTTTCACGTATTTCCAAGGGGACATTAGTTCGGTGGTGGATGAACATTTCAGTCGAGCTTTGAGTCAGTCTAGCAGTTATGCACCTGGATCCACCAACAGCAAGACCGCGAGAGGTACATCGTCCTGGAGAGGTGGGAATCTGATGCAACCTGCATTTTGAATCGAATTGAATTAAATTGAACTTTATTGGCCAAGTATGCCTGAGCTAGGAATTTGTCACCGCATCCACACAGTGCATTTAACATACATGCAATGTATTTTAGTAAATATAGATAACAAAAATACCGTGCTCGACAAAAGAATAATGTATAAGTATAACAAATAACAGGACACATTACCGTGCCCAACATACCCAATTTTGGTATACAATACAATAACACACTGATCCGCACAGAAATAGCAATGAAAATTCTGTTACTTACAGTAGGTAATATCAATAAGCATTGCACTTTGTGCAAATATGATATTGCACAAAAAGAGAAGGAAATAGATTTAAATAGTTCATTTATAATATAAGTAGTAGGCTATGTCTTTTCCTTGCATCCTTTATGATTGTACAGCTATTAATCATGAGAATGGGCACAACTTTCCTTCTTTTTTAAAAATAGTTTTGAGGTCAATTTTTCAAAGCAAATGAATTAAATTAGTTTGATTATGAATTTTTAATCAACATATTTTCTTTGCATCATCTATGATTGCACATGTATGATTTTATTTAATTTATTTTGCATTGTTTCATAATCTATATAATTTTTTTTTAAAGCTCATGCAAAACAATTAAATTTGATTGTAGAGGACAGTTTGTCGCATTTGTTTTGTTAATCCAAATGTGTGAGCATTCATTTTAAATCTCAAACAGAATATTTGAATTGTTGTATATTTGAATTATCACAGGCTTTGCATATTAACATGCAAAACATCTAAATGTGTTCCTCCCCAGAAGGCTCATTCCCTATGAGCCAGAGAAGCTTCCCTCCCTCGTTCTGGAACAGCGCGTATCAGCCGTCGGTCACAGCATCTCTCAGCAGCGCCCTGGGTTCCTCCCACACGGATCTCCCCTTCTCAGCGGACCCTTATTCCACCGCGTCTCTACACAGCCACCTCCACCAAGCCACCCCGGAGCCCTGGCACCCCTCTCACCACCATCACCCTTACTCACTCAGCGGAGCCATCGGCACCCAGGGGTCCGCTTACCCCCGGCCCTCCATGCACGACATGTACGGAACGCACTTTGACCCCCGTTACAGCTCTCTGCTCGTGCCCTCGGTGCGGCCCCATAGACTTCCCCCGGCCACGGTTCCCGCAGCTGGAGCCTCGCCGTGTGATATCAGCAAGAGCGAGCCGGGCAGCTCAGCGTGGACCGGAGCTTTCACAGCGGCGAGCTCTGATATGAGTCTGAACATGGACACAGGTGAGAACATTCAATCCACATACAGCAGACCCACACTGTATTTATGCACATAACAAGCTACACTTAAATCACTTATGGATGTCATTGCATTTGAAAACAAATGATCAACTCAAAAGGCATTTATTTGAAAGAAAGTTAAACATTTCATTCAATAGAAGTTTGGTTTAAAATCATTTAAAAAAAAAATGAGACATGTTTTGTGGCACTTTCTAGTTGTTTCTGATCATTTAAAAGGTTTTATTTTATGTTTTTGAAAGAAGTATCTTATGTTCACCAGGGATGCATGTATTTGATTAAAAATACAGTAAAAACATTCATTCGTAAAATATTATTACAATTTACATATAACTGATTTCTATTTGAATATATTTTAAAATGTACTTGATTCCTGTGATGGATGCAAAGCTGAATTTTCAGCATCGTTACTCCAGTCTTCAGAGTCCTTCAGAAATCATTCTAATATGCTTTTTTTTCACGATTCTCTGATGAATAGAAAGTTCAAAGAACAGAATTTATTCGCAATATAAATTTATAACATTGTAAATGTATTTACTGTCACTTTTGATCAATTTAATGCATCCTTGCTAAATAAAAGTATTAATTTCGTTCAAAAGCAATTTTTTTTTTTTTTACTGAACTCAAATTTTGAATGGTAGTGTAGTTATGTGATAACCTCTGGTTACTCTGCTAGGGTGCATGTGTGAATTTCAGGAAAATGTATATCATACATGCTCAAAAAAAATAAATCACCTTGACACCAGTTTATTAAGACTGAGTCCAAAAATTGTGCAGGAAAGTTCAGAGAAAAGCTTTGTCTGTAAATGCCACTTTATTTGTTGTTATTGCAATGACATTTAGACTTTTTTTTTTAAAGTGTGAAGAGTTTTTTAGGCTTAAAGCATACTTACTTTTTAGGGCCGCTAAAGGTTAAACTCACATCATAAAAGTCAGAAAAATTCAATCATATAATGTCAAATAATACTGTCTATAAGAGCTTCTTTTAATACTGTACATGTTCAATTTGAGAATTTATCCTGAGTTTAAGATCTTGTTATCTTCAATGTTTCTGACGTTGACCTCTGCTGACATATTGGTTTTTCACTCTTCATCTTAAAGACTTTAATGCTTTCTTTGCTTTCTAAAGTCTTCTCACTTTTCACTCTGTATTTGCTACTTATTTTCCCTCTTTTCATTTCTTTATCTTTTTTTCCCTTTCCTTGTTCCTCTCAGGTCTACAGAGCCAGGATAAGAGCAAGGACTTGTACTGGTTTTAGTGCCCTGCGGCCACTTCTTTCTCCGCCGGCTTGTCTTTCTCTGGCTTTTCTGTAACAGATTCTCATCTCACTTGCAGCTCGGCGCTACACCCTCTGCAGCGGGACCATCCTAAGCTGAAAATGGATAAGAACCCTTCGGATGAGTGAAAAACTCTCTCAGTAAAGAGGAGCAAACATACTGTAGTGCTGTGACTAGCAGCTGCTCTCGCCCCTTCCCTCCCCCGACCCTCAGCGCTCTCAGCAAAACGGACCCAATATAAGATTTAAAAAGAGACAAGCGTTACTTTTGGGGGACATTTGAGAGCCGAACTTGCAGAAAAGACGGACTGGCTATGAAGACTTCTCTTTTGACCAGAAATGAGAGCAGCATTCCCTATCATGGCTGATGACAGAGAAGGGCTATTTGAAGCCACTTGACTGTATCTATATTGCTTTCAGCACCTGTCATCGACAACTGTTGTGGAACTTAGCAGACGCACAGACAAGCGCTTTGACCGAGCAAGCGCCCTGGATTTCATAAAAGAGGCGTTTTGTTGTATCTGGACACACTGCGAAAGGGAACAACTGGTTTGGCTTTTCATTTTTTTGTGAGGCGTGGTGTAGGTTCGACTCAGACTGGAAGTAGATACGAACACTGTTAAGCCGTACTGTATATACTTTGTGTCTTAGTGTGTCCAGTGCTACATGTAAGATCAAACAGCATGATGATATGCATCAGAAATATTGATTCTTTCATTTGTACTTTTTTAAGAACCACTTTTAATCACCGTCAGCTTAGGTCGACGTCTCACCACGCTGTATTTGAATGTATCACATGTAATATATTACCTTTGAAAGTATTTTTCCAATGCGTTGAGGACAATGAGGCATTATCTGTTTTGTTATTATCAGTTGTGTATCTTCAGCCTATGAAACAGAAATGGAAATAAAACCAGGCGATACACACTTTTTTTTTGCTGCCCTTAAGTGTTTTAGAGGTTGCTTGTGAAATTGCGAATGCGATCGATTATACAAACTTGAGTATAGTGACATCTTTTTATATCAAAAACATCTTGACATTTATTCAAGCTTGCTTTGGGCTCTAGGAAACAAAAGACTATTATAAACCTGCTGCAACCTTCGACTCCATCAGAGATTACGTTTATTTTAATATAGATGTTTTTTTCTGTGTCGGTTTGTTTGACATGTTAAATAAGGATGGGCTACTTTTAATCACACTCTTAAAAATAAAGGTTCCAAAAGCAGGTTTTCACAGCAATGCCATTTGTTCCTTTCAGTGAACAGTTCTTAAGTGTTAAGAACATTTTTACCAATCTAAAGAAGCTTTCTCTACTATAAAGAACCTTTTGTGCAATGGAATGATTTATTGGATGTTAAAGGTTCTTCATGGAACCATAGATGCCAATAAAGAACCTTTATTTTTAAGAGCGTGTGATGTTTTTGTCCAATGAAAAGGAATTGGGAAGCGAGAAAGAAAGCGGGAGACTCAATGTTATCACGCTGACATTTGATCCTTTGCCTTTTGGTTGTGTTCGCAGTGAATACCAGACAGCTGTTGATTAATATTGGCTTATGACAACAGCAATGATGGACAAGAGATGGGTGGCTAGGAGTTTCTCTTGCTCAAGTGTAAAACAAAGGCCTCTTTTTAAAAAAGTAGCACTGAGTGCCTTCCTAAAGTGGGGGTGGATAAGAAAATAATGTAGTTCATGTGGCAGATTAAACAGTCACATTTCAAAATGTTTAACTGGTGTAAGCAGTTACTACTAAGCCAACTTGTGTTTTTTGTGACTACAGTGCTGCAAAGTATGTGTATTTTTTTAAATGATGTCCATTGAAACTCTACTCTGGTTGTATTTGTAGCCTGTTTCTCTCCCTTGAATTCAAAGTTGAGTTAATTTTATTTGTCATATACAACAGCACATCTGCTGACTGACAATGAAATGTGTCATTCAAGCTCACTATTTGAACGAAAATAGAAATGAATAATATTGAATAAACAAAGTAATATAGGTCTAGAAAATTTTGAAATGTAGAGGAGACCGGGGCTTGCTGTCACATATCTCAGAGTTTATTTTAGAAAGTCAGTTTCAATATAACCGTTTCTGTATTGACATTAGTTTCTATAGATCTTGAACTTTAAAAGAGCATGTTGTCACACAGTATGTAGGCCCCTGCCAGTTACAGACTTTAAATGAAATTGCTTCACAAAGAAATTTAAAAGTAAACCATTAGGAAAAGCAAACCAATTAATGAAACACGATTATTTCGAAGAACAGGAGGGTAGAATTCACACACACACACACACACACACACACACACACACACACACACACACACACACACACACACACACACACACACACAACATTTAAAATAGAACTAGATGTTTTCAACCAATTAGCATTTTAAAAAAAAACACATTGGAAACACTTTTGAAACCACATCCTATGTCAGAGTTCATAAGTAGCATTAATTATTAGCGATAGGAAAATAAAACAATAGGCCTACAATAAATTAGGTTTATACAACGGCTAATGTGCTCATGAATCTATAAACATATGATTACGCAAAGCTGTCACATTATATCTGCCCGGTAACTCCGTGCCAATATTAGCATGACTGGACTATTTAGAGCCGCGCCGCCCCGCGCGCACAGGACCAGAAACAGCGAGCGCAATTACTCGCAGAGCGACACTCGATATCCGCCGTTTCAGTGACTGGAGCATTTGTGATGTAGAGGCATAATCTCGCAGCAGTAGCTCCTTAATTGCCGAGCACTAATTAGGGGCAAGAGGCCGAGCTGTCAGTCACATTATCCCAAAAATTCAAACGCACTCCCATGTACTTTTTTGGAGTGGCGTCGAGGAACCCGCAGCCAGTTGTCACTTCACCCACCGTTTGTCGAAAGGACAGACATCAGCCATGCGAAAGGTCAACTCCCCACACTTTAAAAAGCAGATCAACAGTCCAGTGGCATTTTAATCAGCTTGAGTCTAATGTTCTCTATCAATAAAGTAGTTAAGTTAAACGACCATGTGATAACTGTTAAGCTTTGCCTGGTAAAATTATTACAGGCGCTGGGTTTCTACATTTACCAAGGGTTACAATCTAAATTGTGATAAAAAGATATTGATTTATAATCATCTATTACATTTATCTTTCTCAGTCACCCCCTTAAAATATTTTATCCACATAAAAAATAAAATAAAAATGCTTTAGATTAAAATATATAAAATATAGGCCTATTATATAAAACGTCTCGGTTACGTATGTAACCCTCGTTCCCTGAGTAGGGAACGGAGACGTTACGTCGGATGACGACGAATGGGGTTTCGCTTAGAAAGCCTATCAGCTTCGAGTATTAAAAAACGAGCCAATGGCAAAGAAATGCCATGGGTCTGCGGAATTTGCATGACGTACTCCGCCCCACCTCGTGGGTATAAAAGGAGGACGCCGGCAACATGCAGATATGTTTCTTCGCTGAGGAGCCAAGACTGAACTCAGGCGATCCCCGCGGTACAGCGGAAGTGGCAGGAAGACGTAACGTCTCCGTTCCCTACTCAGGGAACGAGGGTTACATACGTAACCGAGACGTTCCCTTTCGTTGTCACTCCGAGTTACGTCGGATGACGACGAATGGGGTTACCAGTCCAATCACGCCACCTTCACAGCTGTCTTCCAGCGCCCTGCGAAAAATCTGAGCCCTCGAGATCTTAGGACGAAGGACTCCTATTTAACACAGGAATACCAAGGTACACTGGGAAGCATATCCCAAGCTTTAAGGGGAAATATGCAATTATCACCAACCCAGTGGGGGGGGCATTTGAAAATACACATATGACCTGATAGTAACATATGGAGAAACTCTGAGGTGTCCAGCCGCAGGTGGAATATTTCAACCTCAGGGGTGGCAAGGTGGCTTGCCGAGGGAAAGACACATGCTCAAAGAGGCTTAAAGTGGAAATACACATGTGGGGGTAGCTCATGGGAGGGACCATGCACACGGAGGCACCTAGCCGACGCCCAGGCAATAGACACTGGCGCTAGCATCAGGGGTGCTGGAGGAACTCAGGGCTTTCGGAGAAGCTCACCTGAGCAGAATATCGCACGTATCCAGTCCGCGGAGTGGAATGGCGAGCAAGCGAAGACACCTGAGCGGGTCCGGAACTAGCTGTTTGAAGCGAGAACACGAGAGGACACTGGCTCCACTCGGAGATTATAGAATCTGGCGAATGTGTTAGGTGTCGCCCAGCCTGCAGCTCTGCAGATGTCTGCCAGCGAGGCGCCATGCGCCAGCGCCCAGGAGGATGCCACACTCCGGGTGGAGTGGGCGGTCACACCAAGGGGGCACGGTCGACCTTGCTGCTGGTAAGCCAAAGCAATGGTGTCCACGATCCAGTGAGACAACCTCTGCTTTGAGAGAGCCTTTCCCTTCAGCTTCCCACCATAACAGACAAAGAGCTGGTCTGAGGTCCTGAAACACTGCGACCTGTCTACATAAGCGCGGAGAGCGCGTACTGGACAGAGCAGTGCCAAGGCTGGGTCTGCCTCCTCCGAGGGCAGCGCTTGCAGGTTCACCACCTGGTCCCGGAAGGGAGTGGTAGGAACCTTGGGCACATATCCAGGCCGGGGTCTCAGGATCACGTGAGAACCGGCCGGCCCGAACTCTAGGCACGCTTCGTCAACGGAGAATGCGTGCAGGTCCCCGACCCTCTTGAGAGAGGCCAATGCAATCAGGAGCGCTGTCTTCATTGACAGGAACTTAAGCTCCACTGATTGCAAAGCCTCAAAGGGAGCACTCCGCAGGGCACTTAAAACCACTGAGAGGTCCCAAGAGGGAACGAGAGGAGAGCGAGGAGGATTCAGTCTCCTCGCCCCCCTCAGGAACCTGACGATCAGGTCGTGCTTCCCTATGGACTTACCTTCCACTAAGTCGTGGTGTGCGGCAATAGCGGCAACATAAACTTTGAGGGTGGAGGGAGACAGCCTTCGCTCCAACCCATCTTGAAGGAAGGAAAGCACGAAACCGATCGAACAACTCCGGGGGTCTTCTCGGCGAGAAGAGCACCAATTGACGAATAGGTTCCACTTCAACGCGTAGGCATGTCTCGTGGACGACGCTCTAGCGGAAGTGATGGTAGCCACCACCGCAGGTGGTAGGGTACTCAAACCTGTCTCGTCCCGTCGAGGAGCCACACGTGGAGGTTCCAAAGATCGGGACGAGGGTGCCATAGAGTGCCCCGTCCCTGAGAAAGGAGGTCCTTCCTCAGAGGAATTGGCCAAGGAGGTGCTGTCGCGAGGAGCACTAGTTCGGAGAACCAAGTCCGGGTGGGCCAGTACGGCGCAACCAGAAGGACTTGCTCCTCGTCCTCCCTGACCTTGCGCAGGAGCTGCGCAAGAAGGCTCACTGGGGGAAACGCATACTTGCGGCCCCGCGGCCAGCTGTGCGCCAGTGCATCCGTGCCGAGCGTGCCCTCGGTCAGAGAATAAAACTGGGCGCAATGGGATGAGTCGCGGGAGGCAAACAGATCTGTGCGTCGCCAAACTGGTCCCAAATCAGCTGGACCGACTGGGGATGGAGTCGCCATTCTCCAGGGAGGGGCTGAAGCCGTGACAGCTCGTCGGCAGCACGGTTCAGGGCTCCGGGAATGTAAATAGCACGAAGGGACCTCAGATGCTTCTGACTCCATAGGAGGAGGTGGCGAGCGAGTTGCGACATACGGCGGGAGCGTAGACCACCTTGATGGTTGATGTACGCTACTGTGGCGGTATTGTCTGATCGGACTAGTACGTGTTGACCCATGAGCAGCGCTCGGAAGCGGTGCAGAGCAAGGCGTACTGCCAGCAACTCGAGGCAATTGACATGCCATAGGCGCTGGGGTCCTGTCCAGGAGCCCGCGGCAGCATGACCATTGCACATGGCGCCCCAGCCCGTGGTGGAGGCATCTGTTGAGACAACAACATGCCTCGACGCTCGTTCCAGGGGGACACCAGCCCTGAGAAAACTGAGGTTCAACCACGGGGTGAAGGTCTGACGGCAGCTCGAAGTCACTGGAACTCGGAGCTTGCCTTGTTGCCATGCCCACCTCGGGACTCGGTCGCGAAGCCAAAGCTGAAGCGGTCTCATATGAAGCAATCCGAGCGGCGTGACCGCGGCTGCAGATGCCATATGCCCCAGGAGCCTCTGAAAATGTTTCAGTGGAACCGCTTTCTTGCCCTGTATTTGTCTCAGACAAGTCAGCAGTGACTGCGCGCGCTCGCTCGTAAGCTGCGCGGACATGGCGACCGAGTCGATGTCCATACCGAGAAAAGAGATCCTCTGCACGGGGCAAAGTTTGCTCTTCTCCCAGTTGACCCGAAGGCCCAGACGGGCTAAGTGCCGGAGCACAAGGTCCCTGTGTTCGCAAACCTGGTCTCGAGAGTGAGCTATAATCAGCCAGTCGTCGAGATAGTTCAGGATGCGAACCCCGTGAACCCGAAGGGGAACAAGGGCTGCCTCGACGACCTTCGTGAAGACGCGAGGGGACAGGGCTAGCCCGAACGGGAGAACCGCGTACTGATATGCCTGTCCCTCGAAAGCAAACCGGAGGAACGGTCTGTGACGAGGGAGAATGGAGACATGAAAGTAGGCGTCCTTCAGGTCGATCGCTGCAAACCAATCCTGGGGCCGCACACATTCGAAAATGCGGTTGGCGGTGAGCATTTTGAACGGCCTCCTGAGAAGGGAGCGATTCAATACTCGCAGGTCCAGGATTGGTCGTAACCCACCGGTTTTCTTGGGGACAATGAAGTAAGGGCTGTAGAAGCCGGACCTCATCTCGGCTGGAGGGACAGTCTCGATTGCACCCTTCGCCAGCAGGGTGGCAATCTCTGCTCGCATGATCGGGGCGTTGCCACCGACCAAAGTGGAGCGGACTCCCCTGTATCGGGGAGGAGACCGTGCGAACTGAATCGCATAGCCGAACCGGACGGTGCAGGCGACCCAGCGGGACAGTTGGGGAAGCTCTAGCCAGGCTTCTAGGAACTGTACCAGCGGGGTCATGCGGACCACCGGCGTCCCCCCGGAGGGGCAGCGAAGCGGAGTAACTGGCCCGGACGTGGACGGCATAGCGATCCGGTGTGGGGGGCGCAGTTAAGCTCCGCGCCCTGACAGAGGAGGCCAGGGAAGGACCAGCGTTCCACGGGGGCCTGCTCTGCCAGGGGTCTGGCGACAGAGTGGGACAGGGACGAAACGGCCCGTGGGCGGCACGCCGTGTCAACCGACTCTGGGACAGAGGGGGACGAGGAGAGCACGGCTGGTGGGCGGCGCTCTGTGTCGTCCGAGAACTCTGTGTGCTCAGAGACGAGAGAGTCAGTTCTTTTTGAATAAGGATACTTCCCCAGCCCTCCACCGGGGAAAGGAGTGGCCCTGCTACCAACTCCTGGAAGAACTGAGTCCCATCTCTGAGCAGCCCATCTCAAAAAGCGCCGCTTAACCCGGCGTCTAGCGGGGGGCGGGGCTGGAGAGGGCTGAGGCATCCCCCCACGGTCTTCCAAGCCAGCCCGGATGAACGGGCGGGGTTGTGACAATGGGAGGGCGCCTTCGGCGGTTGGCAGACTGAGGGGCCTTTTTTCGAGCGGACGGCGGGGCCGTCGGCAGAACAACCTCAATCTGCTCCCGGGCGGTTAAGAACTATTGGGCAGAAGAACTCAACCGCACCGCCGAAGGGGCCGACCTGGGACGTGGGGGTGAGCAGACGAATCTACCGACCTCCAGCACATCAGACCGGTCAGCCCCAGAGTGGTAAACATCACCTGACTCGGAGGGCGCGTGGCCACCTTCGTCGCTCGGAGAGCAAGGTCAGCGGCGGCGCGCTGGGTAGCTCATTAAGAGCCTCGAGTCAGTCCCGCCCTCCTGCAAAACCGTGAGCATCTGGGCCAGGTAGACCACAGAACGGTCACGGAATGCAGTGAGGCGGCTGCCTGTCCTGTGGCACTATAGGAATTCGCCACAGATTAGTGTAGACGAAAATAACTACAGGCTTCGGACGGGTGCTTAAGATAGCGCCGGGAAGCACTCTGAGGACACAGTAGCATCGCAACAGAGCGCTTCAACCGGGGGGGACCCCCAGTGTACCCATGGGCAGCGGCCCCGTGAGGGGGGAAAGGCGGATGAGACCAACGAACGGTCCTGAGAAGACACGGGGGTCTTTCAGGACATCGAGATCTCATCATGCACGTCCGGGAGGAAAGATATTGGGGTTTGCCGTGGACGCGGGTCGGCGGCCTTACCCAAAAACCAATCGTCCCAGGAAAGCATGGCCGTCATCTCCGGATCAGACTCAGGCACAGCATAACACACCAGAAGGTGGCAGCTGTGACGAGTCGTCACTTCCAGAAGAACCAAGCCCACCTTATGATGTTACAACAGACATAGCATCTTTCTCTGTAGCTTCAACCGAAACCCGCGGGCCACCCGAAGGTCGACTCGCGGGAATCGGAGGTTCACTAGCGGGCACCGTCACACAGGAGGGAGCTGGGGTCGCGGACAGATAGTCGGCGCCTTGATCCAGACTATAACCCTCAGGTCACCCTGGCCACCAGCCGAAGCAGCACCCCTCGTTCTTTTTTTTTTTTTTTTTTGGGGGGGCGCTAGATCGGGGTGTGGATGAGGGGACTCTCACTCTTGCGAGTTCATTGAGTCTCGACCTAAATGACGCGATGATAATGTTCCCAGAGAGAACATGAATCACCCACGAGCGCTGTACAAGCATGATAAAAGCCCTACACACTAGACAGCGCTCGTGCCCATCAGAGTCCGATACCAATCTGCCGCCACTTTTTTTTTTTTTTTTTTTAAAGCACGGGCGAGCCGTCTTTAAAAAGACGTGCCGCGTGCGAGCTCTTTTTGTGAGAGAGAGAAACACTCTGATGTCGAGGCGCCCGGGGAGACACGCACTCTCTGGCAAAACCACTGCACAGATCAGCAGGAAGCGCGCGCTCGCTGGATATCGCCCACAAACACCAACACCAGAGGAACTCGTTTGTAAAAAGCTGACAATTTCAGAGATGGCTTGTGGAGTGAAGAGATGCTCTTGGCTCCGAAGCGAAAACATATCTGCATGTTGCCGGCGTCCTCCTTTTATACCCACGAGGTGGGGCGGAGTACGTCATGCAAATTCCGCAGACCCATGGCATTTCTTTGCCATTGGCTCGTTTTTAATATTTTATCCACATAAAAAATAAAATAAAAATGCTTTAGATTAAAATATATAAAATATAGGCCTATTATATAAAACATATTTTATATTCATATTTTGGTCCATATTGACATGAGAGCATAATGCTTTTGCAGCACATCCCAAAGGTGCTCTATTGGATTGAGATCTGGTGACTGTGGAGCCATTTGAGTTTAGCTCATTGTCATGTTCAAGAATCCAGTTTGAGAAGATTTGAGCTTTGAGACATGGCGCGTTATCCTGCTGGAAGTAGCCTTTAGAAAATGGGAACACTGTGGTCATAAAGGGACATGGTCAGCAACAATACTCAGCTAGGCTGTGGCGTTTCAACGATGCTCAGTTGGTACAAAATGTGATAAGAGAAGATCCCTCACACCATTACACCACCAGCAGCCTGAGCTGCTGATATAAGGCAGGATGGATCCATGCTTTCATGTTGTTTACACCAAATTCTGACCGCCCATCTGAAAGTCGCAGCAGAATCGAGACCCATCAGACCAAGCAACGTTTTTCCAGTTTTTTCCAATTTTGGGGAGCCCGTGCGAATATAACCTCAGTTTCCGGTTCTTATCTGACAGAAGTGGCACTGGTGTGTCTTCTGCTGCTGTAGCTCATCTGCTTCAAGGTTGCACATGTTGTGCGTTCAGAGATGCTCTTCTGCAGACCTCTAGCCTAGAAATCTAGACGCACCATAGTGCAGCAAATGTAATTTGCAGCCAGGGTCGTCTAGCAACTCTCCGTTGGCCAATCACATCGTGTATAGAGTCGGTGGGCAAGCTTAACACAATGATGGTAGAGTTGCGATGGTCTACGTGCCTAAATTCATTGAGGCGTGCAAATACATGCCTAAAATGCCATACTATTTGATGATTTGATTTTGGTGTTAATTAGCAGTTGGGCAGATAAAAGTCTATGTACACTTCAGGGAGTGTATGTACAGTATATGTAGGCCTATATGTTTATATATATATATATATATATATATATATAAAATACACACACGTTGTGTTTTCATGTTTTATGGGGACTTTCTATAGACATAATTATTTTTACACTTTCTGCATTTTTACTTTTTCAAAAAACATCACTTAGTATGATTTATTAGCTGTTTTCCCTATGGAGACCCATAGATATATACACTATGTCACCTTGGCTACGGCAGTTCATTGGAACGAATGCGTCAATAGAGCCGCCATCATGGAACAGGGGATCCCCTCCTTTTTAATGCATCATTAACGTCAATGTAGGCAAAGGTATAACGGAAATAAAATCACCATAAATCGTCATGAATGCGATTTTCTAGTTTTTTTGGTTCGTTCCAACGGTCAGACATGTATTTATCATTGAGTCCAGAGAAAATGTAAAAACATTTAAAAAAAACAAAAAAACATTCTTCCTAGTTCAGAGTTCGTTCGTGAGTACATCCATAAGCAGCACAAAAGTCCGGCATCATCCATGAATTGGAAGTACACGCGGAGATAGTAGCGTTACCTAGCTACTTCCTATGACAAGACCCCTGTTCCAAGATGGCGGCGGTGGCGGACATTGCCATCTTTGTGGGGAAATTTTGTCCCCATAATGTAGGGTTTACCAGGCCACACACACACACACACACACACACACACACACACACACACACACACACACACACACACACACACACACACACACACACACACACACACACACACACACACACACACACACACACACACACAGAGAGAGTAAATAAGAGATTTCTGCCTCGGCTGTTTAGACAAATATATAGTAATTGTATAACTTAATTATCAAAAGATCAAATTTTTCTTTGGAAGTTGCATTTAAAATCCACTTGGCTGGAACATCTGAGGAGGCCCATGCAGTCTGAATGAGCATGAAACTTCTGGATGCTGCCGTGCTCTCCTTCATTTGTCCGAATGAATGCACTCAACTACAAAGGATTCCAGCTTCCAGCTATCATTTATTCTATAATAAGCGACCGCAGCCCTGTCATCAGAATTCTGCCAAACATAATCTCAGTGTATCGCCTGTGGTAATCCAACCTCAATAGTCAAGATGCAAATGTAAACACGTGTTGGCCAAATCACAGAGGGAATTGATTTTTTTATTTAGACTCTAAATAAACTCACACACTTTGAGCTGCACAAACACAGACTAAATATCTACCAAGCTTGACTACAGGCACTGCGCCACAACGGTTACTGTTAATAAAAGAACTTGCCTCTAATGGTAATTCATTCTTGAGAGATCAGTGAGTATATCAAAAGACACCTTGTAGTAACTTTGGCCACATTTGGCTCCTACAGGCATGATTTGCATAGTTCAGGGGTCTATCAATCTCCAAAAACGACAATCAAAAAGCACAAATTACAGACCTTAGTTTAAGTTCTATTCTTCCTATCCAGCATAGTTTTTAAATCTCATGCGTAGACCGTTCAAAAGTTGCACCATATGTAAATATATGTGAACATGAATTAGACTTGACAGCTTACATTTCGTCTCTTCTTCACACACAACTATTGTCATAGTTAGCTGTGTATAAAGTCCACAGATGATAAAGAGACTAAGAAGATTTTAGAAATAAAGGTATTTTAATAAAACGAGCTCAGACAGTCCACAGTAGAGTTGTCAAAATGTACCGACTTGGTACCGAAGTCGGTAGATATTGAAATTTAAAAATGTGATGATACCAGCATTTCCCTCTAGCATTTTGAGCACTGTTGAACAGATTCTTAAACACCTCTGATTGGCCATTGCGTCAACATATATGTCTGTGATTTTACCGAGTGCTTACACAGATACAAACGGGGGCGTTTAAAAGCAGGCGTCTATCAGATCCCTAATATTTCTGCTGATAAAGGGCGCTTTCAAACACTCCCGCATCTGTGTAAGCGCTCGATGAAGAGCGTCAAAGACAACATGTTTTTGAAACGTTGATCATTGTAACCAATCACAGACATATATGTTGAGCGCATCAACACAATGGCCAATCAGAGACATATATGTTGAGCGCGTGAACGTAATGGCCAACCAGAGGTGTTTAAAAATCCGCTCAAAAGTGCTCAAAATGCTGGTATACACAGATAACGAGCTAAAAGACTAACGGGTGGGATGATCAAATGAATATCCATAGCAACTAATGATGGTGGGAAACATGAACAAAGACAACAGGAAATAATGAGAAGCAAACTAAAAGTCCATGATAATGAAACTAAACTAACAAATGACTGAACCGCCCTGACAATATATGATGAAAATAGGTTTTGAATGACATTAGGGTAAGTAAATGATGATACATTTTTTTTATCACTTTTATTTTTAATTTTTGATTTACAGGATGAACAATTAAAGCAAAAACAATATTAACAGAAGGGAGGAGAAGGAATTATGCATAAATACATCGCAAATGTATGTTACATGGCATTGACAGCATTATACTTATACAACTTTATACGGCCCCGGGGACGTTACAATATCCACGCATATTCTCAAATATAAATCAAATGATGATATAATTTTCATTTTGAGGGTACGTTTACACGACAACGATGTACTAAACTTCTAAAAACCTTCACTTTGAAAGACTTTTTCAAAAGTTTGCATTTTTAGGCCCCCAAAACACCTTTGTCGTTGAATGAATGGCCAAAATTAATTTTTAGTTGAAAACAGTGGCGTCCAAGTTGAGCTGTTTCTGTAAGATCTCATGTTGTACCCTCATGACAACCAATTGAGCATGTCACCTCTTTCTTGTGTGGTCTGTTTTTGGAACAGTTACAAACACGAGTAAGTGATCAGGGTTGTGTTTTTTGTCCCAGAGAGAACTTTCTCTTTGCGGGCGGAAGAGGCGGATGTGTGAAAACATCTCGCCCGTAGTGGATTAGGAATGTGAACCTCGCCAATGCCGGAGCTGAAGGCCAAGCTCTATATGACATGACATTCAGAACATCCACAAGTGCCACATGGCTGTCAATTTTCACACCACGACTGGGGGTATTTTTCACATTAGTCACCATAAGCATTAAGTATTTGAATACAGACATCTGATGCACAGCTGAAATGTACTGATCACAAAGACAGATTTGCATAGGAAACATATTGCTAATTCTACTTTATTATTAGGCAGGCCAGACTAAAGACTGTGTTCCCCGGAACACTGTGGTCTTTCTGTATCAAGGGCACTACCGCTGCACCAAAGCACCATGATGTCATACTGTTAATCTAGCTAATTAACAGCATAAAACCATGTTGAAACAATTTTGAGCATGTCACAGGATTGACATTACAATTTTAATTACGAGGGTAATGACTTCTTTAAGGTCGAGGAGCTGCAGAGATGCTTTAATGGATGGAGAATGTTGCTGATCCCACATCTAAGAGCAGAAGGTTTGTGAAACCTTTATCTTTGGCCCATATCCCAAAGCCTGGAGCTGTCACTCATCGGCAGAGGACGGACAACACAATGCTCCTGAACAAACATCACACCTTTGGCTTTAAACAAGAGTCTTTTGTAAATGTTGCCTTATTTAATGTCACATAAATGGTGAAGCAATATTTTTTTATTTGATTTCCTGGATTTTTTAAAATGCTAAAATAGGTTTTATATTTGGTGTCACTCTATTTTAAAGTGACGTAGTTACACGTTACTACATGTACTTACTATAGTAATAACAGTGCATTATGCATAATTACAAGTAACTAACCCTAAACCAAACCCTAACTCTATAGTATGTCCATGTGGTTAATTAATATAACTTGGTACTTATTTGAGTAAGTACAATAACACGTCAAAGTGTAACCTTATATTATAAAATATTTTATTAATATACTTAATATTATATAAAACATCATCGACTTACCAACAAAAATAAATCAGAATAAATAAAGAATTCGGAAATTTAATTGTGTGACCTTTTATAGGATCTATATTCATACAAAGTGGTTTCAACGAAAGTAACTTATAATTTCACATATAAAATCATTAATTCAAGTTTATTAAAAAGAAAATATTCTATTATATCTTATAACACGTTAAATTATAGTATAACTAAAGAAATCATTTAAACAAACATATGTTGAATTTTAAGGCAATGTTACATGAAGTGCTTTCAACAAAAACATAAATGGTGAAGGAATCAATATTTACTTTACTTTTACATTACAATATATTATATTATAAATACATTATCTCAGTATAACCACAGAATTAATCAGAATTGTGTGGGATTTATGTGCTTTTAACAAAATTAACTTGTATATAAATTCATATATAAATGTATAAATTGAAGAATTTTTTAAAAGTACAGTATAAACATTTTTATAGAAACACCTGAAAAACATTTTCAAGGTTTGGTTCAGTGGTAAAATTTCCTTATATAAATACTATAGTATGGCAGGGACCAATCTTTTAGTACCATGCATAAATGTACTGTACCTGATATCGCAACACTACCACAATCTGTCAACGAACATTGTTAAAGAGTACTCACGAAGAAGAAATAACAAAAAGAACAGTCTTTAAAGAGCAAAACAGAGAAACAGGCTTGCAACACTTCACAAACACAACGTTAAGGACAATAGAACTCGGGAATACTAAACCAAGCGAGGACTAATAAGCTTATTAATAAGAAGACAGGTGAACTAAATACAGTAATCACACCCTGAGAAACTGGGTCAAACAAGACACTGATGACAAAACCAACAATACAAAGACCACACGTGACACAATCATTTTCGTAAGGTTTAGAATGATTTCTAAATGCTTTCAGAGATTTTTTTCCAATAAAGACTCATTAATTAGATAGTGGTTTGATTTCAAAAGCATTAATTCCAGCAAACAATACCTATAGGCTTAAGGGTTTTATCAAATTCCACTCAACCGGCCTTTAATGTGCGGAGATGAAGCATCACTTTTACTTTTAAGCATCGTGCCGATCTGGGAGATAATGTTGTGTCTGAAGTGTTAAGCCTAGATATCACATTTCACTCCAGTGCGCAGTGTTTGGCTTTTCACTGAAGCTGAACACACCTTACAGCAGCAAATGAATCCAAAGGTCTTGAGCTGGGAATTCCTCACATAACTCTTGTGCAGTTCTTTCGATGAAGGACACAAATCCTTTGGATTCAAAAAAGTTGTTCTGTTAATGTTTTGTTAAAGGGCATATGAATGATTTGGGGACGAATAAGCATAATCCGACTTGAAAATGGGCCAGTGTGTGATTTCAACGGGTGTCTTCCACAACTGTGGTGAGGTTTGCTAACATTTCCTGCTCCATAAACTCACGACATCCCCTGGCAGTGCGTGCGCCGCAATAGACTTTAAATGAATGTGAGAACACATGTAAACACAAGACATTTGGTCAGACCCAAAGCTCACTGCTGAAATACAAGCGTCAACAAATCCATTGCCAGATTACATTAACTAATTTGAGAATGTGCAAGTGTTTTGTCACTTCTACAGCTACTGATTGGAAATATGGACCTTTTTAGCAAAACGTTCAAGTTTCTGCTGGCAAAACAGTCTACTAGCTCATGAAAGCAAAACATAGTAGAGTGACTTTACTGAGTTTTGTTTTTAGCTCTTTGTGGTTAATTCAATGTCATGTCATTTATACAGTGAAAATATGAACAAAGCACAGAATAATATGCCAAGTCGTTTTTCACCATACCAGGATCAGATCAAATAACCTCAAGTCCCAAATACCCGCTTTTACCTGCAGATGACGACAGACAAATGGACTGAACATGTCTGTGTGTGAATGAAGAGTCAATCATTTAACAATTACTTCCCATCAGCAAGACATTTTCTCATATAATAAGCAAAATAGTTTGTGGGAATCACGTCATATATATTCGGTCACGTTGCGCTAATCTAAGGCAGCGTTTAAAGTGTGTTGCGCACAGATTAAAGGAACAGAACATTCCAGAACATTTAAAAAATGGAAGCGTAAACCGTGCTCATGTGGTCATTCCTATTTCAGGACCACCTCCTGTGTTTTCGTACACAGGGCCTTGGGTCTTTTTATGGATCAAGGCTGCTCAGATCACGGTTGGGTAGCTGCCATCTCACACGTCAGGTTCTCTGTGTTAATCTCAGTGCCTTCAACGAGTAACTCAACTTGGAGAAGCGATGCTGTTACTGACTGCCATATAGGCCGGACACGTGTCTGGAGGAACATGCTGCACTTTTCTAATAAGAGGTTGTTAATTGTGTCATATCAATACTTCATTCATTTCTTTCAAAACATGTTTTGAGAATCATGTTGACATTTTGTTTCAGGGTTGAAGGTCATTGCAAAAGTGGTTATAATGGTCTTAAGAGTGATATATCATTTAATCACAAATGGGTCCACAAATGCCACAACTTCTGAGAATTTGCAATGCATAAAGTATAATATATATATTATATGGCGATACACACATGTATTTAATTGATGACCTCTTGATGGAAATAAATGTTTTGATGTTAAAGAGTCAAGTCTACTCCAAAGATATGTATCTTATATATGCATATATGTGACCGGTAACCTGATGATTAATTAATTAATTGTATCTCAACATCTACATGGTCTTCATTCAATTTTGTTCAGAGAATTACCACTTTTGGTCTGCCATTGCAGACATACATGTTTGTTTGGTTTATGCTGTGAGAAGATCAGAAGACGTAATGTATACAGTAGCTGCACAGCACAGGCAGAACCACTCTCAGTCCATATATATGACTGCTTTTGGGAATGTGTTTGCCTCAGTGTCCTAAACTCTGGAACTCTGGATTGAGTGTCAGTCTTTTCAACATCAACAAGTCTCCACCTTCTAACGCTTCAGCACTTCTTCATGTCCCATGACCTCCGGACTTGCAATGACAAAAGTAAACAAACATTGTCTTACCTGGCCAGGTAACATGAGAGCTGCTGACTTCCTGCGGTGGATCCGTTAAGAGCTCACTTCCAACCACCCCTGCCATTAGGGCTGTGCCTTAAGGGTGCAGGGGCTTTACGGGAGGGGGGGAGGTGGAAAGATCTGGGGGGCTACTAATGGACCTCAGATACATTAAGTTGAAAGCAGCAACTGAAGGGGAAAGGGATGGGGGAAAGAGATAGGATGTGAGGTGCTTTGTAGAGTGTGAAACTGAACTATGGTTTGTGCAGCTTAACTGGAAATGGTTACTGGTTCAACACAGATGTGTAAGAAGAACGCTTGGGAATCGATAACTTTTGATTGCATGAGAATTATATGATTTTGATTATAAATGAATTTGAGCTGTTTAATGGTCATTAATGGTTATTATCGTTACCATTTCTGTTAACTGAAATAAAGCTGAAATAAAATAAAATAAAATATAAATATTTGTTGAAATACAAACTAAATTAAAATGACAAATGTTGCTTTGGCAAAAAACAGAAATAATTTTAAGTTGAAGCACTACAATTATTGACTGGAACTAAATAAAAACGAACTAAAACTAAAACTGAAATAAAAATAAAATAAACCTAAACAGCAATATATATGGATCCCCAGCCTAAAGGAACATGGCGATGGGAAAAAAAATGAGATGAATAAAATATATTTCGATGCTTTTTTTGCATTCCCTCCAGAAACTTTGTGCCCTATCCCTAAACCTACCCATCACAGGAGACATTCTGCATTTTTACATATTTAAAAAACCTTTTATTACTTTATTTTTAAACCTGATTTACAAATGAGGACGTCTCTAAAGGGCGTTTTTGGGAGAATTTGTCAGGTTTTGGTCACTTCTTGGTACAAATTTGTCCCCAGAATATAGTTAATTAGGCACACACACACACACACACACGCACACACACACACACACACACACACACACACACACACACACACACACACACACACACACACACACACACACACACACACACACACACACACACATATAAACATTATTAAAGTTAAACTAAAATTAACATAACTTATTAAAAATATTAACTATATAAACAATAATAAAACTAAAATAACACTGGTTTCACTTCAGCAAACAAAATAAAAATGAAGATAAAAGCTCAATAGTGATGTTTGACTATAAGGGTGATTGAAGCATGTTGTCACACTTTAAAAAAAATATTTATTATGTTGGCTTTATTTTACCATTATTGACGATATAAAATATACAGTTAATTTAACACATGTTTGAACTTCTGTGACAACATGTCAAAACAAAAGGTAAGTTGTGTCACAAAACCTGCCATTAAATATCCTGTTAGAAGCCATTGAATGGTTTTACAAAGATATGTAAACAGTAAAGGCAGCAACATATAAAAAAATCATTTTTTTTTTTGCAAAACAGAACATTTGTAATTACTGAATTAAATCATATATACACTATCATTCAAAAGTTTAGGGTATTTTTAATGTTTTTGAAAGAAGTCTCTTATGTTCACCATTGCTGCATTTAATTGATCAAATATACTGTAAAAACAGTATAATATTGTGAAATATTTTTACAATTTAAAATGTTTTATATTTGAATATATTTTTTAAAGTCATTTATTCCTAATGGAAAAGCTGAGCTTTCAGCATCATTACTATAGTCTTCAGTGTCACATGATGCTTAGAAATTTTCCATTCTGTATTCCAAGATTATATAATATTTATATGCTATTTCTACCCCTCCTTACATCATATAGAGCGTAATGAAAATAAAAACAATTTAATTGAGTATATCAGTTTAACTAACTGTTTAATTGTTGACTGTGAATATATTATAACAAGTCTATATTATTGTTGATTGCATGTCAACTAAGTTCTTGATCCGGTCAGACTGATCCCAGTCTTTCAGACGGTCACACTTCCACAGCAGTTGTCGCATTCCTTATTTATATGTCAAGCCTTGATGACTAATATTACTATATTAGCATAGAATTCAAAGATATTTCATCAGATCTGTGCTGAATGCACATTCAAATTTAATTTGTTTGGGGGATTATCTTGAGAAAAGATGATGCAAGTAAATCAAAAGATTTAACTTAAAACCCATACAAATTATCAAATCGGATTGATTGCATACGAAGTGATGTAAGATCCATTTCACATCTTAATTATGTGTACTTTGCAATCAGTGAGATAATAAAAGTCTTGCGTATCAGAGAGTAAAATGAGTCCCCCTGCAGCCAATTATTTTATATATTGAAAACTCATCTTTGATCATCAAAATGACATATTTAAAAAAAATCCCTATGTAAACAATTTCTTCATGCCTTAAAATTCCTTGAATGTAACTACACTCTTGCTTCATTTGTGGAACCATGATTATGCAAATTAGCTCTGCCTCCACTCAGAGAAACTTGTCACCTGGTATGATTTTTAAAGGTTAAAATTAACAACGCATTCTTATACAATTAATATAATGCGGTTTTACAATAATGTTGCAATATCTTTTTAATGATATAAGAGTAAAAATATAATAAATATGTAACAGTGCATTAGTTAATTTTTCTAGCTAACTTGCGTTCCATAACGTATTATACCCTCAGGGAAATTAACCATGTTTTTTTTTTTAGTAAAAGTGTAGTAACTATGGCTGAAATACTCATTTAATGAATTTATGAGACATGATGCATTTCAGTAAGGTGTACTGTATCTTATATCTTCTGATCTTCATTCATGTTTATTTGGTGCTATAACTAGTTATAAAGAGCAAGACACAGCGATCTGTCACGCCACATTTAAGAGCGCCAAAACAGTAATTATCGTTTGAATTTTGTCTTTAAATTGACAGAATTTGAAAGCTGAGACTTTGTTTTATGTTAAAAGTAACCTTCTCTGTCTTGTCTGACGGCGCATTGTCAGTGTCAGATGTTTTATCACTGCGTGAGACAGATGTGTGACGTGAGAGCGTGAGAACAGTGTCAAATGCGTGAGAGTTGGCAGCCATATTTGTTTGAACTAGAAACTGATTCCGAAGAACAAGCAGTCTGTAAGGCGATGTATCAGAATGGCAATTTGTTTTATGTATCGCTCTCTATGACGGCACACATAGCGGTAAATTATATGGTCAGACTTTGGACTGACTTATGTCATCAAACAGCTAATAATATTAATGTTACACAATCCCGTTCACCATCTCAGAGATTACCTTCGAAAAATCAGCATCCTCAGAAACGCTTTGAACATCGTAGAAAATGAGTGGAGAAAGGCATAGAGTTCATCATTACATCACAATATACATCATATACATAATCCACCCGCTATATTGCTAAATATCAACAGAAAAATATACCGGGATGACCTTGCTTCTCGTGAGACTCCCCCGTTATATTCAGCAGTTAATGATATGCTAAAGCCACCTGCGCGTGACGTGATTGGTTGCAAGGTAGTTTGTGATGTTCAAACTGCATTTTTGAGACTGTCTTTGGTTCACTGCAGTTTTAAAGAGAAAATACTCAGTAATGGTGTTGAGTTATGAATTTGCACATGCGTTGTCTTAAAGCACATTAAAAACGTCACATAGACATATAAACAACATTAAAAACTTGAAATAGATTTAGATGTAAAGCAAGTCGTACTGTATCACACTGCTGTTCCTGCTTGAAATGTCATGTCATTTGGATATTAAAATACAAAAGATTGTGACATAAACAGTAGCCTATGTCATAAAGTGCACATGTGTAATCTAAGGCTTGAAAAGCACCAGCAGCCAGACCCCTGACTGTCACACACGTAGCCCCAAGCTGCGGCCAGGAAAGCAGTGCCCACGAACAGGTGGGCATAGCGCCTGTCAAGCGGGCAGAGATTGATGTGACGGCTTACGGTGCTGCTGGGTATTCTCTTTCCACACAGACAGCTGTGCTGCACTGAAGGGTGATGTGTTGTCTCTTACAGGGACGGGACACACTGCAGCTCTCTAAATTCTCTAGTCAATTGGGGTACAAGAATGGTCATTCTATAGACCATCATTTTCACCTTAACATGAGAACAGTACTATTTTATAATAATGCCAATGTCACAGATCTGCTGCTGTATTACAGTTCTTATTACAGTTACAGTTCTTATTACACACACTCTCTCTCTCTCTCTCTCTCTCTCTCTCTCTCTCTCTCTCTCTCTCTCTCTCTCTTTCTGGAGTTTGGGTATTTTAGTGTGTTAGTGTGAGTGTTTTACGGGTGAGAAAAGCAACTGTTATTTCCAAGGAGGTCTTTAAAGCTTCTTTTGAAAATAAGGAGTTACCAAATAGTTGTATAAGCGCTGTACTTTCTTTACTACTCAAGAAAGGTAGTAGCCTTGGTCTTTTAAAAAACTTGAGGCCAGTTTAACTGGAATGTTTAACACTCTCAAAGCTTTTGGAATTGTTTATTTATTTATTTATTTATCTTTTATCATGGATAAATCTTTTATACACTGGGGCATCCGTCATGCTAAAGTTGCGAGGTGGGCTTAGTCAGACAGTTTTACATGTTTTTCTTGATTGCTAAAACACTAAAACCCATTGGCTGAACAAAGTTCTCAGTTGCCTTAACTCATTTAGCTAATTGTGCAGTCTGTTGTGAATACCCTTAACCATTTCACATGGTAAAACACAATTTGCAGATCTCACTTACACTTTTCAGCAAAACACTAAACACATTCTCATTCTCAAAACACATTCTGCACTCTAATGCATATATGCCATCCATACTGCTAAACACAACCACTTAAAATTGATTTAACCTGTTTCAAATGATGTGACAAGATATATTAGCACAAAATAATAATAAATAATAATAATAGCACATTGATCACGTTTAATTTTTGTCCCTTTTAGCATTGTATACTGTAGAACAGTGCATTGTAGGCTGTATATTGTACAATGAACAAATTGCATGGCGCTGAACATTGTGCTTTCCATTTGTTAACAGTACTGACTGCTCAATAGATTTTGACTGTTGCTGGTTCATATCAACAAAGAAGAAAAATTACAGTATCACAGAGACAAAGCACACGTTTTTGAGATGCAGGGTACAGTACTGTAAAAAATAGGGGTACAGGGAGGGGGAAGAACAAAATAAATCGCAAAGAGCAAAGCAGAGTAGTAATTTCTGATCAATTTTGAGCTACTATAGAACATGTTTTAATTCATCAAATGACAAAGACAACTATATGTTTTGAACAACGTGTTTTCTATTTTTTAGTGTATTGTTTACTGCTTGATAGTGATCATTTTGATCACTTTGTTTATGATTTGAGAGCAGTGTTTGATTTTGAACACATGCAGGTAAATCTGTTTTGAGGCGAAAGTTTCATTTTGTCTTTGTTTCTAGATTGTTTTTTGTTAATAAGTCTTCTGTCCCGGCCTGTATGTCTCCTTGGTTACTGATTGGTTTAGCTCTGTTCATGTGTGTTTAGTTAATAAGCCCCTCTTGTTTGCTGTTTATTTAAGACCTTGTGTTTTTTTCAGTTCATTGTCAGTTCTACATTGTGTTTAGTTGGTTGTTCTGTTCCTGAGATTCTGTTTTGTGCAGATTTGAGTTCATTTCTAAATAAAGACTGCTGCACTTAGATCCTGTTTCATCTCTACTGCAACCAACGTTGACAGTTTAAGGGTTAAAATAAAGCCTAAACATTTAAGAAAAGGTCTCATCTGCAAAGGTCAACTGGAATAAAAGTGAAGGGTTTATTATAGGGATCATAGAAGCCTCCTCCAGTACTTCTGGGTGGAGTTAAATGGGGAGAGGAATGGCTGAAATTTCTAGGGATATAGCTATGGAAGGAATCAGGAAAAGAACTGGGAGGGTATGGTGGGAAGTGTGTGTGTGAAAATTTGTCTAGATGGAAGTGGGTGTTACCTAGACTATCATACAGGTTGCTGTAACTTAGTTGCCCTGATCTGGCATAAAATGATTGTAATAAACCTATCAAATGATGTTGTTTGTGAGATTCAAAAGAGATTAATTGACTTTTTTTGGGCTGGATACCACTAGACAAAGACAGCTGTGCTTTCTTTCAACAGTTAATGAAAGTGGACATGGACTAATGGATGAACAAATTCGAATTATGACCTTCAGATACCAAGCAGTACAAAAACTGTTGAATTCTGGGAATCCGTGTGGACTGATACGACTTTTGCATTACAGCAAAAAGTTGACATTGCTTTATATTCCCCTTCATAAGTGAAATTCAAGTTTCACCTGTGCAATCCATCAATTTAGGACACATTTATAAAAAAAAGTCTAATAGAAATGTAAAATACACTTGAAACTTTATGACAACAAGTTCAACCATTTAGCATTTAATGACTTATGAAATGAACTAATGCCTAGACGTTTTGAGGGATAAGACTATTCAACAGAGAACCAGTATAATGTAACGCTTTAGATTACAGCCCGGACAGTACTGTGTAATTAAGAGGAATTTACAGTGTAACTTTCTGTAATATAGTGTGCCTATAAAGTACTTCCATGTAAGTATTAAGGCTACAATATGTTAAGTTTGGGGAATAAAGGCGTAACAACGAGGAGAATTAAAAAATATTTATACTGTAAGTATTATAGAACTAAGGGGTACTTATTCTATACATATCTATGCATTTATTAAAAAAAATTGATAGCAAAAGTGCAGATGTTTAAGTTTGGGCTAATATGTTTCAAGAAAAGCTAACACTATTGCAATTTTTTGAAATACTGGGAAATATATCTTGTTTGATGTGGTTACAGGGTGAGTGGTGCATGTATAATAAATAAAGGTTTCAAAGTAAGTGATATAAGATTGTGTATGCATTTTTATTGTACTTTATTGTATTGCACTACCCTGTAACTACATGGAACAAGAGGGTAACAAGCACCAAACAAGAGTATCTTTCTCCAATATTTAAGCAAATAGTTTACAATAGTTTAACAATAGTTTTTTTTGTTTGTTTGTTTTTTAAATAAAAAAAAGTCGTCCCTCGCGGACGACTGCTGGCTACCGAAAATAAATATAACTGCCAGCAGCCCCTCGCGGACGACTGCTGGCTTAAGTAAAATACAGATACAAAAACAAAACACAACTAAAATACAGGCCTGTTCTTCTCTCGATCATCAACGTCGTCGCTCCTCCTTTATGCTTCCGCTCCTCCGTGAGAGATGCGAGACCGGTGTGCTTTACAGGTGTTGCTCATTAGCAATCGCACCACCGGCCTCGCGCCGTTCTCTCACGTCTCGGCCGTCCTGTTCGCCACAACACCATATTCAACAACATCAATGCTGTAAGCCTGTCGACCATACAACGCATCCTCCAACGGCACCAAGTGACGATGAAACAATTTTACAAGGTGCCATTTGAGAGAAACTCTGACAGAGTCAAGAATCTGCGACATGACTTTGTAGAGGTATGTATGCAACACTACTTCCAGTTCTTCAGACATACCATATTTACTCATCTGTTTATAATTTTGTCTGTTACAGAGAGTATTGGAGATGGATGCCCATGTAATTCGCCACAAATATACAGTTTTTTACAATCGCTATGACAATTTTTTAATACTTTTAACAAATTTCCTAAACTCTTAACTCACCAACACACCTACAACCCACAATTGGCAAAACAGTTAATTTCATGCTCAAAATCACACATTGTAAACTAAACTCCAACACTAATTTTCAAAATACAATAATACACTAGCAACAATACACTGTCTACTAAAACACTGCAAACATGTCTCAAAATCAAATAATTTTTCAAAACACTAACATATGTTCTCGTCCCACAGGAAGATTTAGTCAATCATAGCACAATGTCATAAAAACACTAGCATCAGATGGAATTACAGAAACTGCATTATTTTATATGTGTCAGTAATGCTCACAGGCACATGCGCTACAGTTTCTTTTGAAGCCTCTCTACATTTTTGTTTTGTTGAGTTTAGGTCTTTTTCTGCAGAAATTCAATAAAAAATAAGTGCTCAGAGTGCTTTATAGAATATACGTTTACAGTTTTTTCCAGTCGCTATGACAGTTTTTTCAATACATTTAACAAGTTTCCTAAACTCTTAACGCACCAACACACCTAAAACACACAATTGGCAAAATGGTTAATTTCATGCTCAAAATCACACATTGTAAACTAAACTCAAACTAATTTTCAAAATACAATAATAAACTAACACAATACACTATGTCTAACAAAACACTGCAAACATGTTTCAAAATCAAATAATTATTTAAAACACTAACACATGTTCTCTTCCAACAGGAACATTTAGTCAATCATAACACAATGACAAAAAAACACTATCATCAGCTGAAATTACAGAAACTGCATTATTTTATGTGTCAGGTCTGCTCTTATACAATAGATTGTATTGATCATAGATTGTGTTTTGCACTGTAGTTTCTTTTGATGCCCCTCTACATTTTTGTTTCGTTGGGTTTAGTAAATGCATGCATTTTGTTTCTTTTGCTGCAGAAATTCAATACAAAAAAGAATGACCATCTCAGAGTAGCTTTATAGAATGTACAGTTTATGGGAAAAAAAAAAAAGAGACAGAGACCGAATTGCTGCAGTAAATACTTTATTTGCAAAAGGAGATTGCTGCAAGATATACAAACAGAAAAAGCACTGGAATAATAATTTAAAAACAAAGTAATCTTCTAATCTGCCCAGTCTTCTGCATTTGGCCACATGTTCTCTTCCACATCACACCTGATATACTGAAGAATCTTTTGGCATGCCTTATCCACCCCTGGCAGTGTTCAGCTGTGATGTCTGGGCATGCAGTATCCATTGCATCCAGGAGGGACATTTGGTCATGTGGACGATGGTCAAAAACCTTCCATCTCCAGGCTGAGAAAAACTCCTCAATGGGGTTGAGGAAAGGGGAGTAAGGGGCAAGGAAATGGGACATCATCCTTGGATGGGCGTCAAACCAGGCTGTGACTGCACGAGAATGGTGGAATGCCACATTGTCCAATATGATCACATATATTGGCAAGTGGTCTCCCATCTGTCCCCTTTCTACCTATGGCACCAGTCTTTCGTTTCAGGCGGTCTGTGTTGTAGGGGCCAATCTCACATTTATGCAGGAGTGCACCGTGGTTGGAGATTGCGGCGCACATGGTAATGTTGGCTCCTCTCTGGCCCGGCACGGTAACTGTGGCCCTTTTGCCAATTATGTTTCTCCCAACATAGATCATTTCATGTGGGACTTGATTTGCCTCCAACTCCATGACTCTCTGAAAGTAATTAGACACAGTGTATGTAAATGCTGTGCTGTATATCTTCTGTATGTCCTAATGTACTCCAGGTTTATAGAGTAGTTTACTGCAAAACACACTGTGTATAGTACAGTAATGACTGTATTGCATAACCTTACCTGGACGTATTGGTGACGGAGTTCTTTGATGCGCTCACTGTTCCTTTCAAAAGGAACTTTGTATAGTTGTTTCATTCAAACTCGGTGTTTAGCTAGAGTACAAGAAATGGATGTTATGCTGATTGCTGCAATGTTCCCAATTACAAGGTTGTCCGCTACAACTCTGAACAGAATGTCCTTCAGTTTTATTTCATTGTCAGCAATCACCATGTTGACAATTGCAAGTTCCTGTTCTTCATTTAGGAGCTTTCCTCTACCCCCTGAGGGAGGTAGACGTTGAATCCTTAGAGGGACAAAATACAGTTACATTTTAGAGACCGGCATACAGTCACTCTAATAAATGGTCAAATTATTTGCACTTTGCTGTAGGAGAAGCATTATCCTACCTGTTGGTTTCTCTGAAAATACGGAAAATGGATGCCACTGTGTCCCGGCTGAGATTTGGCTGTACTCGTTCACCAGCCTCTCTGTATGATAGCCCGTGGTTTATGACATGGTCAATGATAGTAGCTCTTATTTGATCAGTTACCCTAGTTCTGGTCCTTCTTTGAGCACCACCACACATTCTAACTCGTCTCCCTCTACCTTGCCCCACTCCTCTCCCTTGCCCTTGTCCTTGCCCCACTCCTCTCCCTTGTCCTTATCCCACTCCTCTCTCTTGTCCTTGTCCCACTCCTCTCCCTTGCCCTTGTCCCACTCCTCTCCCTTGTCCTTGCCCCACTCCTCTCCCTTGCCCTTGTCCCACTCCTCTCCCTTGTCCTTGCCCCACTCCTCTCCCTTGTCCTTGCCCCACTCCTCTCCCTTTTCCTTGTCCTTGCCCCACTCCTCTCCCTTGTCCTTGTCCTTGCCCTTGCCCCACTCCTCTCCCTTGTCTTTGTCCTTGCCCCACTCCTCTCCCTTGTCCTGGTACTCGTCTTCCTCTCCCTCGTGCAGGTATTTCTTTCTTTCTTTCTTTCTTTCTTTCTTTCTTTCTTTCTTTCTTTATTTCTTTCTTTCTTTCTTTCTTTCTTTCTTTCTTTCTTTCTTTCTTTCTTTCTTTCTTTCTTTCTTTCTGTTGCTCTATATTGTTCCTTTTCCACACAAGATCAGCCCAAAGAGTCCTCTTTTAGAACATATGATCATGCGATTGAAAGAACCTCAACACCTGAGTATGCTTCCTAGATGGGAATCAGCTGTGATTTATATATTTGCATAACTTCAATAAGCTGTTTCTCATTAGCAATGGAATAAGATACAGGGAATATATTTGTGTTTCAATTCACAATATGAATAGCTGTTCACTTTGACTTTAGCCTATATAAGTTATGTTTAGAACATGATGTTATCTGTTCTGACATACAGTGTGAAAGCATTTGTAAATTTGACTGTAAAATTACATTGTTTTGGTCTTGGTTGAGCTTGTGTGTAAAAGAAGTTCAAGCATTTTAAATTTGTGCTACTTGTATGCATTTTGTGTTAAAGCAACAATAAATGTATTAATAGTATAGCTTATACAGACGAATGTAGTGCTAACTGTGTTAAGAGTTTAGGAAACTTGTTAAATGTATTGAAAAAACTGTCATAGCGATTGGAAAAAACTGTAATGAAAAAACGTTGCAAAATACAAAATATATGAACAGAAAAAGCACCAGAAGAAAAAAGAAAAGAAAAGAAAAAAAGAGTCATCTCTAATCTGCCCAGTCGGCACCAGAGGCACACAGTCACTGTATAATACATGGTAAAATGATTTACTCTTTGCAGTTGGAGAAGCAATATCCTACCGATTGGTTTCTCTAAAAATCTGAACAATTGATGCCACCGTGTCCCGGCTGAGATTTGGATGTACTCGTTCACCAGCCTCTCTGTCTGATACCGCGTGGTTTATGATATGGTCTATTATAGTAGCTCGTATTTCATTAGTTACCCTAGCTCTGGCCCTTCTTTGAGCCCCACCATGCATTCTAACTCCTCTCCCTCACCCCACTCCTCTCCCTTGCCCTTGGCCTTGTCCTCGTCCCACTCCTCTCCCTTGCCCTTGTCCCACTCCTCTCCCTTGCTCTTGTCCCACTCCTCTCCCTTGCCCTTGCCCTTGTCCCACTCCTCTCCCTTGCTCTTGTCCCACTCCTCACCTCTCCCTTGCCTTTGCCCTTGTCTCACTCCTCTCCCTTGCCCTTGTCCTTGTCCCACTCCTCTCCCTTGCCCTTGTCCTCGCCCCACTCCTCTCCCTTGCCCTTGCTCTTGTCCTTGTCCCACTCCTCTCCCTTGCCCTTGCCCTTGTCCCACTCCACTCCCTTGCCCCACTCCTCTCCCTTGCCTTTGTCCCACTCCTTTCCCTTGTCCTTGTCCCACTCCTCTCCCTTGCCCTTGTCCTTGTCCCATCCCTCTTCCTTGTCCTGGTACACATCTTCCTCTACCTAGTGCAGACATTTTTCTTTTTCTTTTGTTGCTCTATATTGTTCCCTTTCCACAAAAGATCAGCCCAAAGGTCCTCTTTTACTTTATACCATATGGTCATGCGATTGAAAGAACCTCAACACCCGAGTGTGTTTCCTAGATGGGAATCAGCTGTGATTTTTATATTTGCATAATTCAATCAGCTTTTTCACTGTAACAATAGAATAAAATAGGGGATATATTTGTGTTTCAATTTACAATATAAACAGCTGTTTACCTTGACTTTAGCCTGTAAGGTTAGGTTTAGAACATGGTGTTATCTGTTCTGACATACAGTGTTAAAGCATTGGTAAATTTGGCAATAAAAATTCATTGTTTTGGTCTTGTTTGAGTTTGTGTGTAAAAGAAGTTCAAGCATTTTAAATTTGTGTTAATTATATACAATTTGTGTAAAAGCAACAAGAAATGTGTTAATAGTATAGCTTACACAGACGGATGTAGTGCTAACTGTGTTAAGAGTTTTGAAAAATTGTTAAAAGTATTGAAAAATCTCTCATAGCAATCGTAAAAAACTGTATTTATGTGGATGAGGTTGGCTTCAACCTCACCAAAACCAGGCGCCGTGGACGACATGTAATAGGACAGAGGGCAATTACCAATGTCCCTGGACAGCGTGTGGGTAATATAACCATGTGTGGTGCCATCACTCAAAACGGGGTCCTCCATCACAATGCCACACTGGGTCCGTACAACACCGGCCATATACTCACTTTTCTGGATGCAATTCACACAATGCTTGTCCCTGATCCAGATCAGGAGCCTGCTAGATTTGTGGTTGTGTGGGACAATGTTAGTTTTCACCGGGATGTTCTGGTCCAAAACTGGTTTGCCACCCATCCACAATTTGTAGTTTTGTACCTACCTCCATATTCACCTTTTCTAAATCCCATAGAGGAATTCTTCTCAGCCTGGCGCTGGAAAGTGTATGATCGCCAACCCTATGCACGCATGCCGCTTCTCCAGGCAATGGAGGACGCATGTGGGTACATAGAGGTTGCCTCTGTCCAAGGTTGGATACGCCATGCTAGGAGATACTTCCCTCGATGTTTGGCAAGAGAAAACGTATCTTGTGATGTGGACGAAGTATTGTGGCCAGACCCAGCTCGGAAAAGAGATGAAGCTTAGCACTGGGGACTGCCCCCCCCATTCCTGGACCGGGACCCCACACACAATTTACTGTATTCTACTGTAAAGAATATACTTTTGGTTTACGTAAATGTTTATAGTTTTGTTGTATGCTAATGTATACAACATGGCCTAATAAATATTTTCTGTTTGTACATTGCATTGGCGTTTCCGGTGTACTTGTTACCCCTCTCAGCAGATTACTTTCACTGTAGAACATTTTATTGAAATGTAGATGTAGCAATGTTCAGGGAAGAAGGAGGCGGGAACCGACGAACAATCAAAATATAATTTAATTAAAATAAAACAAACAACCAAAATACCACCAGCAGCCCCTCGCGGACGACTGCTGGCTACCGAAAATAAACATAAGGAACTGCCAGCAGCCCCTCGCGGACGACTGCTGGCTAAAATAAAATACATAAACAAAACAACTAAAACACAGGCCTGTTCCTCTCTCGATCATCAACGTCGTCGCTCCTCCTTTATGCTTCCGCTCCTCCGTGAGAGATGCGAGACCGGTGTGCTTCACAGGTGTTGCTCATTAGCAATCGCACCACCGGCCTCGCGCCGTTCTCTCACGTCCCTCGGCCGTCCTGTTCGCCACATACCCCCATCGCCCCTCACAGGCCGGGGGGTACCCACGAGCCTGTGCCTACTCCCCCCCCGGCGGCGGCGATCCCTGGGGAGTATGGACAGACAAACCGAGGGAAACGGAGACGGAAGCATGAGGAGCGACAGATCGAGAGAGGAAAAAAAAAATTGGTCCGGTTCCCACAACGCGCTGCCATCTGGTCCCCCACCAGCTGTGCGCTCTCCTCCGCGGTGCCTGGCGGTGAGGCTGGGTAGCCCTCGGTGGACGGCTCGACGCTCCTCCGCCGCCCGGTGGACGGCGACGGCTCCTCGGGTGCCTTGGGCAGACGGCAGGAGTCCCCCGCTCCCTGCTCCTCCCCTTCACTGGTGGACGGCAGCAGGCTCCGGCCCACGGCGAGCGGCGGCGACTCCTCCTCTCCCTCCCGGATGGCAGCCGCCCCTCCAATACCCAGGCGGCCGGCAGCGAGCTCGACCGTCCCACCGGCAACTCACTCCAGCGCACCGCCTCGAGCGTCCGTGGCCGCGAGTCCCCCGCTCCCTGCTCCTCCCCTCGCTCGGCGGATGGCAGCAGGCTCCGGCCCACGGCGAGCGGCGGCGACTCGCGCACCATGCTCGATGGCACCGCGGATTCCCCACATCGGCGAGGACTCTCTGACAGCGCGTTCCTCCCTCTTCCCGGGTTTCGGCACCAGTGTAGCAATGTTCAGGGAAGAAGGAGGCGGGAACCGACGAACAATCAAAATATAATTTAATTAAAATAAAACAAACAACCAAAATACCACCAGCAGCCCCTCGCGGACGACTGCTGGCTACCGAAAATAAACATAAGGAACTGCCAGCAGCCCCTCGCGGACGACTGCTGGCTAAAATAAAATACATAAACAAAACAACTAAAACACAGGCCTGTTCCTCTCTCGATCATCAACGTCGTCGCTCCTCCTTTATGCTTCCGCTCCTCCGTGAGAGATGCGAGACCGGTGTGCTTCACAGGTGTTGCTCATTAGCAATCGCACCACCGGCCTCGTGCCGTTCTCTCACGTCCCTCGGCCGTCCTGTTCGCCACAGTAGATATAAGCCTGTGAAAGACCAAAGAGCTTTAGATTTAGAACAGCAGTGTTTACATGGTATATCCAAAAATGTATTATTATGAAAGAAGTGTTTGCCATTTGATGCAAATGCGTCATTCCGACGTGTGTTTATGGCATTTTGAATGCAGTGTTGCATTTTGAAGGAGATGTGAGGCATTTTGCATTTTGTGTGTGTAGTTTTGAGAATTGTGTGTAGAGTTTTGAAAAAAGGAGACTTAGTTTTGAAAATGTGTGTAAGCAGTTAGTAAAAACTGTAAGAAACGTCAGAACAGAAGTGTAAGCACAGTATCCTTGGACTTCCTTCTCACATTCATCCTTTCAGTCCAGTGTCGGAATAGGCTAAGTGTTCTGACATTGTCAACCTAAACCAGTTTCGGCTCAGACACGATTTATCCGTACATGTACATTGCCTTTGTTGGCCTAGAATAGCTATTATCCATCAAAAACCTTGAACCAGATGAAGGTATAGTGATTTTTACAAAGCGCCACAGCATGTTCTTGGTTTCACAAAATAGAGTCTATGGGTTTTAGAGAGCATGAAAGCGAGTTCCATCACCTTAAATTCTTTTTCCAAAAGTGTTCCTGATGTCTTTGAAAGTCCATTATGAAGCAGCAACGTTGAAAGACAATTAATAGAGTAAAGGGAAGGAGTAAATTTAGCGTCCCTAAATGCTCGCTCTCATATGATTTGAAACAGTTTGGTCAGGAATCTGTTATCCTCCTTGAACGTCCGGTTACTTTGAAGATTTTTTTGATTTTTTTTTCCCAATAAAAGACACAAAAAGACCTCGGAGGTCTTGGAACTATGAGGAGGAATAGAACTATAAGACTAGGTTTTTAGGTCTTTGCCTTGATGCTTTATGTTATTTTTTAATTAATGCTTAAAGCTTAAAATACGTTTTTGAAAATGAACACAATGCAAGTAAATTCAAAAAGCTGAAGCTTTGCATTGCAAAAGGCCTTGGTATATTTGTTTAACATTCATTAAGTGACAACCTTTCTGAATTGCGCTCAAAGGGTACTCTGTACACTTGCTTCATGCGTACCCTGTTGCGATGGCACGGGCAATGGTAGAAAGGCTGACACTGTTGATTTCTTCAAAGTTTACATTGTCTTCTACAACTCCTGTGAGAGGCAGAGGAGGAAGAGGTCGTGTAAGAGGTGGTGGAAGAGGAGGAAGAGTACAAGAATAGTAATTTCAGATCAAATTCGGGCAACTGTGATAGACCATGTTCTTGTTCATGGAATGACAATGAGGGAAGCAGGACAAAGACTACAACCCAATTTGAGCAGATTCTCTATGGCCATAATCAGGACATTCAGAGAAGAGAACAGGTAAATGTATGGTTTTTCTAAATTGTGCGACTGAAAGTTTACTGTATATACATTTGATACAGTACATCAGTTTGTCAATAGAAAGGGGACTGGGGAAAAAAGAAAAAAAATATTTACAATACATTTTACATATGAATGTGATGTCCATTACTATTGTTACTGTATACATTTGTAAGAGCATTTTCCCTTTTGTAGAATTGCAAGACTACCAAATGAGGGTGGATCCTTTGTTCTCCCAACAGCAAGAGGCTCTCACTGTTAATATGGTCCGTCAAAACAATGCCATCCGACTGCGTGAAATAGTTTCCATTAACATTCAACGTACCTGGGCCACCTGTGTACTCTGAACTGGCTTATATTCTAGACAACTGATTTGATCACATCATTAGAAACAAGTGTGAACAATTTTGCGTTGTTGTGTGTAAACGATGACAGCTGTGTTGTAGTGCAAAATGTGTTTTAGTGAGTGAGAATGAGAATTTTGCACTAGTGCAACACAGTGCAAAATGTGTTTTAGTGAGTGAGAATGTGTTTAGAGGTTTGCAAAAAGAGTGGATGAGATTTGCAAACAGTGTCTTAACTACCTGAACTTGGTTAAGGTTTTGCCTACACAGTGACTGATTCGACAAACGGGTTTAGGCCACTGAGCATTGGGTTCAGAGAATGGGGTTTAGTGTTTTAGCAATTGTGAAATACTGTAAAAACAGTCTATGCAAGCTCAAAATGTGAATAAACAAAAACGGTTAAAGAAGTATGAAGGATTTTATTTCATCCCAAAATATGGAAGTCAAATACAAGGTCACTTCAATTTCTCAACCTATACCGTAGCTTGTTTTGTCGAAAATGATGGTACACTTAAAAAAATTGCCATCTCCAAATGACTGGAATGACACTACATAACCATAAAAAACCTTGCGTTGAAAAGCGGCTCTGTTGAAAAAGGAAATGTAACCTTGCCTTTCTTCAGTAAAATGTGCCTCATTCTTCTAAATATCTCTTTTACAAAAAAGAGGAGTGTTTTTTGGCCCATCGTCAAGCACTTAACATCACTCCACGCTCTTATAAACTGAATCGCAATACGGCATCGGTTTAAAAGTGTAGTCAATAGCTTATCCTTCATGTAAAAAGGGGCTACCAAGGTCGCACACCATTGTTTCTTTGTTATCTAGCAATGAAATCTCTCAGGTATTCCAGCAATCCTCTTATTAATTAAGGGAAAAATGCATATAAAATACTCCAGTGGCAAATAAACATTCAGTTTCCTTCACTTTTTACTTTTCTGCCTCTGTGTTTGGCTGCCACATAAGACTCTTTCTTTCATTGTCACTTTAAAACGCATTCTAGCCTATACAATTTAAATCTATACAGTAAGACGTCCAGCCATGTAATATTCCCTGTTTACATCTTGTATTAGGAAGCGCTTTCATCAATCTGATCACGAGGACGTGACTCAAAATAGGCCTACAGTTGTAAACGGGGTCTAAAACGTTTTGAGCATGTCTTCTTTCAACCACTTCCAAACGCATTCGACTGCATTGCTTTCGTAGTGTAAACACTTATGTGGTCGAATGCGTTCGAACTGCCACAAAAGATCGCCTACTCTCCGCCCACTGACCGGGAAGTGCGTTGGCCGGGATTTAAACTTTGTTGGCTGAGGACCTACATTTGGTTTGAAGATGAAAAATGTACCAAGCACAATGTTCTCTCACCATTCCTGATTTCCAACACACACTCACAGTCTTTGGTGTGGTCTTGCGGCTTTTTAGAGCAGAAACGAAAGCTTATGCTCTCCATATGTTTTTCTATCGTCTCCTTTAGTGTTCATAAGTAAATTTTGCAAGCTTTTAATTATTTCGTCTATTAGATCTGAAAAACCCCATAGATTTCCCCACCCATAGACCTCAAAGAAATCAGGAGAGAAGCGGTTGAAAGTGGAAAAGCAACGGATTAATGCTGCCGTCACGTGTTATTGGAAATTTTCTACTTCCCGATTCTGAAGTTGTGATTACGAGCTCGTCTCATTCAAGTGCTTTGTTGTTGAAAAGAACAGGAATCATGGAGGACACCAGGTTTATTTGACATTTATTTACCATTCATTGGCAACCATTTAAACATTCACAGCACTATCTACACTATCTTATCTAATCAGCTTGCTGACAATTCTGGAATTTCAGTCAAATCCAGTCTAATTTGGTTGAGTAATACAACAGACAATACGCTTCAAACGATAATACATTTTTCTAAATATGCACTTCTTCAACAACAAGACAAGGTGATGTAGCTTTTACGGAAAAAAAAACAGATAAAGAATAGCAGTCACCTCAGCAATCGTTCTCCCCTCCGCCATATTTAAAGTTTATGGCCCGCCCAACTCGGGAACTTGGGTATCAAAATTATCCCCGAGCTTCACAGTGGTAAATACGACTTGAGAGGGCTTTCATGTCCAATTTTTAACTAGGAAACTCGTATTTACGATAATTCTGATAGCAGGTTAGGGAAGCATAAACACCAGGGGTGCTTCTCAACACTCAAAATGATGCACTCTCCTCTGTCCTCCAGCCTGTGACCTGGAAACCCATCAAAGTTAGCCATCTTAAAGGACATCTTAATTCTTTAATTGCACCACAAGAAGGCGAGGAAGGAAGAGTGAAGCTTCCTGAGGTGTCATGAGTGAGGATACACAGGGGCTGGAGCTAAGACGCGAGGAAAGCAAGCAAGGAAAGGAAACTTTGATGCACAAATAAGAAATGAGAATGGGGGACTGTGTCTCCCTTGTCTACTAGTGATCGACCAAAATTCATCTTAATACCAGGGGTAAACAAGGCAGCTGATTGTGTTAAATGAATCGTATGTGAGGAATGTGATGCCAATGAGAAAAAAATCCATGCAAAATTAAGCTTCATGTTTGAAGTAGGCAATGTGAGCTATGAGGTTAAACACTAACCTGTGGTTTCAGAGACTCTCGTAGTATTTCTGATATGATTTCGTGTAATTGATCAATAAATCTCATCCACAGCCTTTGTTAATGATGTCATCCTCAAGCACAGAGTGTATTAGCAGCAGGGAAACAGTTATCATCAGTTACCCCTGTTTTCAATAAAGGGAGCAAAATTATTTCATTTGAACTTTTTAAATGAAATATTGATAAAGAAAAAAGATTTCTATAACTTAAAATATGTTGACATGATTATTTTAATCAGGCAGATGATGTTGGCACTACTGAACCTGTTTCATGGGTGCATTAATATTACATTATTTATTATTATTAATGTTATTATATTATATTATAATTATAATTAATTGATTAATTTGTTGTCGTTTTATTTTAAATTTTTAGGTTCAGGTCATTGTGCAGAAATAATCCCAAATGAACCACTGTTTTTCTGAGTGTTTGATTCGTCCAATATCAACCACATTTTTGTTCTTATAAAAGGAACATTTTAATTTTGCTCATTTTAAACCAAACTCAATCAAAAAAGAAAGAACGAGACTTTTTTTAAGAACTTTTTAAAACAAACATTTTTAATCATTCACAGTAATATGTGTCTGTTCTGTTAACAATTATATGGGCATTTTATGGGCAGTTATACAATTATATTCAAACAGGTGTAGTAACCCAAGTGTGAATGAGACATAATGTTGTACAGCCTCTGTATTGCATTACAGGTCTTCATTCAAACCATCTGTCTGACATGATTCAGTTATGAGCTGCACTTGTGCTTATGGTACAGGTGCCAAAATGATAAGCCATTACTCACATTTTTATTGCAGATCATTTTGAAATTTGTATGTATTTCTATCAGTTACAATTCCATTAATCTGTGTAGGATAACTAACAACAACAACAACAACAATAAGAAGAAGAAATCATACTTGGCACAGTTATTTACATTTTTATTACGACAGAACAGACAGGCAAACCTCACTAGTGCACTGTTTACAATTACTTTTGAGCATATGATACTCTTAAATTACCTGCCTTGAGCCATTAGATGATTCCAGAAGATTGTTTAGTTGTCAAATGAATATAACCAACAGCACCATCTAGCGTTTTACAATAGTTAAAACATGTAATCGTTGAAAACATATAATTACAGTGTAAAAATCCATTATCGAACATTTCTGGTCAGTTTAGAGATCAAACTGTGATTTTTGTAGGTGCTTTACAGTTTTTTTATGAAATGCTACAGAATTGCAAGATAGAGGATTCTCATTTCCATTATAACCAATAACCTTTTTTTTCATAGAAAAACTTATTCTCTAAAAAAAAAAACACAGCTGCATTGAAACGTTGTGATTACTAAAGATTTTTTTTTTTCAGATTGAAAAAATGTTTTGGACCTGGAAATAAAAAAGTAAAACAAACACCTGTACTGGGCTGTAGACTGAGTGATATCTCTCCAGCAGGGAGCGCAATAGCTTAAGCTATCATAATAGAAAAGTATATATATATATATAACAATCTATTTTTGTGACATTTGCTGTGCTATATGCCTATCAGATGCACATGCAAAAATTAGCCTTTTTACTGCATTATCATTAATATGATCTTTTCACGGTGGCTGTCTGCAGGGTTTTAAATAATGACCGTAATAAAACTTTATGGCCCAGGAAGTTAAAGCCAGGCCTGTGCTCTCCTGGCACAGATGAAGTGTCATATGCTGTGGAGTCTAGAATGGCCATATGTTACTGCCTGACATTACAGCAACATACAACATAGTTTTGTTCCGATTAATGTTTAGAAACTTTCCTAAAACAGTGTCTCGTTTGTTTATTTGTCCTCTAACAATATCTAGAAATATACACTCATTACAAGAGATCTGTCACTGTGGGTATTTTTTTCTTTAACCATATCATTCATTATTTGGTGCAAATGTCATTTTAAAGATTTTTTATAAAATGGGTGGCCATTTTATATAGCTAAGGCTAATGTCATAGCTATAATTTTTGTAAGCCTATCATTAATACACACAATTAAATAATATTTTCACACTTATTTGACAAACTGTGTATTATTTGTCCAAATTACAGCACGATTTGGGATGTGATGAATGATAAAAAATAATATATTTGCCTTGCTTTTTCTTTGTTTTCTCCACAAGATACATGATATCTCCACAAGATATCTCATCTCTTCTTAGTACACACATTTTTGAAAAACTATTATTGGTTTGTGGCGGAAATGACGACATAGAGTGAGAAATTGAGGGGGGGAAATATAGATAATTTTCACACAATAAATATTGAATGTAATATTTCTCTCTTTGTTCAGATCAGTATTGTAAATTTAATATTGTATCATTGTCATATTTCACGATTAGAACGCTGGGTCTAGCACAAGGGTAAACAATATCTAGATCTGAAAAGCATTTAAAAAGTAGCAAAGATATTAAATGATAGGTCTGCATTTTTTTATATAAGGTTGCATTCGATAAGTTTTATAAAAAAAATAATAAATACAATTTATTATGTGCTTTTATTATTATTATATTTTAAATATAAATGTTATTCTTATATTCTTTTAATATATAATTGTTTTATTATTATAAAATAATATTTAAAATTATTAGAAAACTTTGTATTGCTAGCATTTCTCAAGATTAATCGCTTGTTGTAGCCTACCTTAGGCTACATTTGATTTGACTTCCATTTTTGAAGTCGCTTCAGATAATAAATAAATAAATCAATGAAAAATAAACATGAAAAATAAAGGCAATTATAACAAACAGGTTATAACAAAAATAAAAACTTTGAAATCTAATACTTTAATAAAAGTCTAGTCTTGAGAATTGGCCGAAGTTGAAAAAATGCTCTTTCTATTCAGTATCAATTTGTATCCATTCCATACTCAGTATCTATACTAGACTAGTAGTCTCCCATACTAACAGCCGGACACAAGACCGACAGACCCGTCAGACTGGTCTAGTAACCGCTTGGTGCCGCCTGTGGGAGAAACGCGGAAGAAGAGTTCATTCAAGGCATTTGGTGATCCGCACAGACACACACGTACACGAGTTTCCCCCGGTAAACATGCTTTCGTGAAGCTTCTTCAATGCGCCCTCGCGTTTTCCTCTCATTCACAGCGGTTTCGAGTGGAGATGTCTGGACACACAGCACTGCATGGACTGATACTCTTATATTCAATTCACCCGCTCGTGCTCGCAGAGAAACCGGGTAAGTGAACAAAAACACGGCAGATGATCGGAAACAAAAGAGTCTGTTTGCTGAGGCGTCAGAGGTTACTGCTGGAGGATTTATGGTTGTAGTAGGTATATCATCGTAAGTAAACGTACAGTTGCACCTGGGGAGTTATAATGTTTCAAACTTTGTTACATGAGCTTCAGATCCTGTTAACTCTTGAGCGCAGTGAGTTAAATTCCGAGTTCTAAACATTACATTCCAATGGATCCAAATCTAAAACGAGATGTGTATTTTTGCTTACATATAGGCTACAACATGCGCTACATGCTTGCAATGTATGTGTTTATGATTAGTTTCCTGTTGCATGTGTTCCTCATAGAAACTGTAGTACCTTTTAAAGTTAAACTTGGTATCCTTAAACCTTAGATATGGACGGTGGATAATATTTTTGATGTCAAATTTGGCTCATTAAAAAGTGCTGACTGTAGGCTACAGCACATGCAGCGCTGACACAACATGCTGGCGGTGCCTGTCCATAAGGACAACTTTCCCTCGAATCACTCTCACAGCGGGACTATGTGTGTTAGTCAAAGTGTCTCTGGATGGTCAAAGCAGCATCTGATCTGCATTGTGTAAAAACATGTATCTTTTGTCTAGGATTTCAGTACTTTGCAGACTACAGAGGTCTTTTTACTGCTGGGATATTCCTTTAGGACTCATTTTTAATTCAGTATACAGTGCATTACAGAGACAATAGCACTGGAGTGGAGAAACATTTGGTTATTAAAGGAAACGTTCAGCCAAGAAAAAAAAAAAAGGTTATTGTCTATTCCCAGAACTTTTATTACTTTTTTCTGTGGAACACAAATCAAGAAATTTGAATGGTTGCACTTTTGCATACAATTGATAAAAGTAGAGATTGAGGTTGTCAGGAATGTGAAAACATAAATAAAAAAAATCCATATGACTCATGCATTGTAATTTCCAAGACTTTCGTTCATCTTCGCAACACAAATGAATATTTTAATATGAAAAAAAAGATGATATTTTTACTAAAATCTGAGAGCTTTCTGTTCCTTCTTAGACAGCTATGTAACTACCACTTTGATGCTTCAAAAAGTTCATAAAGAGATCGTAAAACTAATCCATATGAATTGAGGAGTTTAGTCCAAATTTTATGAAGCGACACGTCGCTTTTTATCCTCTTGGGACCCAGGAATAGACTTTTGTCCACTGTAGTGGACATTATATTTTAGTGAATTTCTCGTGACACCATACAGGTCACATGTCACACCTGGGTGTCCTGTAAAGAGCACATTCAGGGCTTTTCAGAGATACAAAATGTTTGGAGGTTTCACCATGAAAACAACTTATCCTTGGTCTTTAAAAATGTCTGACATTAATTTAGTGATCAAATGTAGCACTCTTATGGAAATATGGTAATATATTGTAAATATAATTTAAATCTGACTACTTTTCAAATTGTATTAAACCAACATCTCAGGAAAACGTTATGGGGTTTCAAATAAAAAAATGACTTTCTGTTACAGAACAGGGCATTGATTTCATACATGTCCACTGTAGAGGACATCAGGACTTAAATCATGTTTATCAGGCATTTTGGGAGACACAACAAGTGAATATGGAAATATTATTTATTTAAAACATCAATATTCCTATGACATATTAGATATTATTTTTATTAAAATGTTGCTAATTATTACTCCAATTATTACACTTCTTTTTTCAGTAAATGTTGCTCCAAGAACATATTAATGTGCACATTAGATACAGTGTATAGATACATTGGATTGAATTGGATTTACTCACATATTGCATAAAGTAAAATGGTGTATCAATTCATTTTGTTATATCTTTAATAAGAATCATCTTTATACAAATTTTCGTTAAATCCTGAAACCCTAAATTATTGGTGATTGAAAAAAAATCCCATTGTTTTTGCCTATACATATAATTTCATGTCATTTTTTTATTTTATTTAAACAACTGAGTCCCGGTGTCCACTACAAAGGAAATAGCATATGAATAAGATATTATTTTTCATTATTTCAAAATATTATTTTTACCCTTTGTTTCTTATGCTCTAAACAATGTGATGACATGAAGAAAAAAAAATTCTAAAAACTTTTTATCTGTGTCTCAGGAGGATATGACGAATAGATTTAATTTAAGCTTTTATTCTGATATAAACATTGATCAGCACACACAAACGAAGCTCAACTGAACTTGCTTGACGCACGAGAACAAACTTCATTGGTTCTCGCACGTCAAGCGAACATGCTTGAGCTTCCATTTACCGCAACTCATGTGAAAGCGATTATGTCTCTTCAGAAAATTTTGACTAAACCACACAATTCATACGGATTAGTTTTATGATTTCTTTATGAGCTTTTTGAAGCATCAAAGTGGTAGTTGATAGACTGTCAATGGAGAGTCAGAAAGATCAAAAAGATCTTAATTTGTGTTCCGAAGATGAACAAAAGTCTCACGGGTTTGGAACGACATGAAGGTGAGTAAATTATGATATAATTTTGCTTTTTGTTTGAACTATCCATTTAATGATTTAGTTCCCAAAACTTTTAATAATTCACTCACGTTTGTTACCTTTTGAATTTTGTTTGAAGTTTTAAAACTTTAGTCTCCACAAGGATCAATTGCATGGATAAGAGCATTAAGTACAATTCTCATTTTGTTTTCTATAGAAGATGGGAGTGACTAAATAATGTCCAAATCTTTATTTTTGAGTGAACTATTCATTTACGTGTTTCAGTCAATGCCAGGGGTGAAATACTTCAGTTCAATACTGCATGGTATCCCTCCCCTTGATGTAGTCCTTCTTTTTGGATTATAGTTGTTTATCCAAGTTTTATTACTTTTTGGCAGTATTCTTGCTAAGCACACTGTTTTTGATTGTACACTCTTTAAAAAATAATGGTTCTTTAATTGGCATTAATGGTTCCATGAAGAACATTTAACATCCATGGAATCTTTCCATTGCACAAAAGTTACTTTAGAGTGAAAAAGTTTCATCAGATTATTAAAATATTCTTTACATTAGTAGTTATTTTAAGAACTGTTCACTAAAATGTAATTTGGAGAACTTAAAATAGTTATTCGATGGCATCACAAAACCCCTTTTAGAACCTTTATTTTTAAGAGTGTATCACAGACTAAATTGAATATCCTACCAGTGTGAACCCATAGCTGGTGCATGTTAGGAGACGGTCGGATTGTCTGTACATGCAGAACTCTCTCTGTTGTGAATATTTGTGCTCCACCCTGGGGCAGACGATTGCCAGGTGTTCCTCAACATCCTGAAAGGGCTGGTTTCAGAAGCTCCACCATGTTTTTCCCCATTGGAATGAATGCAAAAGTGAGCTACAACTGCTTTTGGTCATTTTGAATAAATATAATTTTTTAGCTTTACTGAAATTCTTAATAAATAACCCAAAATATTATTTTAACGTGTAGTCATTGTAGCTTAGTTTGTTTGCATGGCCATGATTAACATGTGATGTCATTCCTCTACACCTTACCTGAGGTTTCCATCCATCAAATTTCTTTTTTTTTTTTTTTCGCACGACCCAGTCCTACATCTGGATGGAGTTCAGACGCCACCACAAAGGCCACTGTGTGTCCGCGAGTATTTAGCACTGACGTAGTACCAGCTGAGGTCAAAGAAAGCATTTTTTGGTTAGTGTGGGCGAATGTTCCCTTAGAAAAACACTGGTGCTATTTATAGCATTAGTCCTGTTTCATTCCTTGTGTCATTTAAGAATGCCTTCAATGTCACAAAACTCTGAGGTCTCTGAGTTTGTTATATGCATACATCAGCGCCAAGTTCCTGAGTGGCTGCTGGAGACTCAGCTGTCTGTATCACAGGTGTGAGTGCCTTTACCATGGAAGACAGTGACATAACGGAGCCATAACATATCAGCGAACGGTAGTCTTGACAATACATGCACAAATGCGCATATACATGCGCTAACCCCCCAGCGTGGGAGCTCTTCACCCTGGGATCATCCACAAGACTTGTGTCCGGCAGCTGACATTTTCTAACACCACCTTTGTCACTTATCTATGGACGCATGTCTTCGCCATGGAATAAAAAATAAAAAAGGTGTTGCGACTCAATTCTGACTTTTTCTCGCAATTCTTAGTTTATATCTCACAATTCGGACTTTAAAAAAAATATAAACTCTGTCAGATATGCGAGATGTAAACTGAATTCTGAGAAAATTTTGTTTTTAAGTTTGAATTCCTTTAGTCTCCATGAGGACTAATTGCATGGAAAAGAGCATAAAGTACAATTCTCATTTTGGTTTCCATGAAAGAAATAGTCACAGGTTTGGATTTGGAACTAAATGGGAGTAATTAAATAATGACCAAATCTTTATTTTTGAGTTAACTATTTCTGTAAGTGTTCAGGGATGAAATAAAAGGTATTGTGACTGTGAGATTTTATCTCACAATTCTGACTTTTTCTTGCAATTCTTAGTTTATATCTCAATTCAGACTTTTTTAGTCTGAATTGCGAGATGTAAACTGAGAAATACGAAATTCAGTCGTGAGATATAAACTAGCAATTGTGAGAGTCAGAATTGTGAGATATATTCTCACAGTTGTAAGGGGGAAAAAAATCTGAATTGTGAAATGAAAGTGTCGAAATTACCTTTGGCTTTTTTGATTAAGTGGCAGAAACAATCTTCCATTACTCGTATGTAGAGATCATATTTCCTCTCTAAATGTGCTGTATTTTCTTTTTCTTCTAATTACAAAACTTGTAGTAGAGGTTTCTTCTGGTGCTTTGACTTGTCTAAGGGGTATGTGCATGTTGAGTTAATTAAACTTTCTGCTTGCTGATATAATATTATTTGGTTTATGTTAGGTTGACATGCATTGGCTTGTTGAGTTCAATCTTTTGTTGTAACAGAATCAAACATTTATGTGCACTTGGAGTCTTACTTGCCATTACATAACAGGTTGCATTGCTGTTTGATCTTCAAGAGAGAACGGGTTTGAAGCTTGTATCAATATATAATATTGTCTTTTAAAATTTGGGAATAAGCTTTAAAAACTTGTAAGGTGATTTTTTTGTTGTTGCCATTATTGATACCAAACTGAATTGCAAAAATGGTGAACATAAAGAAACTTAAAAGGATAGTTCACCCAAAAATGAAAATTAGCCCATGATTTACTCACACTGAAGCCATACTAGGTGTATATGACATTCTTCCTTAAGACTAATACAATCTTAGTTGGAAAAATGTCCTGGCTCTTCCAAGCTTGATAATAAGAGTGAATGGCTGTTTTACTTTCATTTATTCATGATTAAAGTGCTCGACACAGATCTGTAGGGGTTAATAAAGGTCTTCTGAAGTGAAGTGAAGCGATGCGTTCATGTAAGAAAAATATCCATGTTTAAAACTTTATAGACTAAAATAACTAGCTTCTGGCAGACGGCCGTACGCATCGACCGTACGCATCGGCGTCAAGTTCAAGTGTTACTCTTTTGGCGCAAGTCGATGCGTACGGCCGTCTACCGGAAGCTAGTTATTTATTAGATAACGTTTTAAATATGGATATTTTTCTTTCACGAACGCACCGCTTCACTTCAGAAGACCTTTATTAACCCCCGCAGATCCGTGTCCAGCATTTATAATGAATATATGTTCTTTGATGGACTTTCAAAGTCAAACAGCCATTCACTCTCACATTTCACAGACAATTTTTTTCATATAACTCAGATTGTATTAGTCTGAAAGAAGAATGTCATATACACCTAGGATGGCTTCAGGGTGAGTAAATCATGGGCTAATTTTCATTTTTGGGTGAACTATCCCTTTAAAAGTATTAAACATTTAAATGTTAGTCTTATTCTTCCTGGGTCTAAATTCACCATGCTTCATTACAACGAATTCTCATATTACTTTTTACAGATGATGGCTGTGGTCATTATGTCCTGGGCCAAGAGAGTGGTGTCCTGTCCTCCAAGAACTACCCAGGAACTTACCCCAACAACTCCTGGTGTGAATGGCGGATCCGTGTACCCATCGGCCACACGATCATCCTCAAGTTTGGAGACCTGAACATGGAGAAGAAGGACTGCGAGTCAGACTATTTAAAGGTTCTAAAAGGATCATATGGGGCGGAAAATGGTAAGCTGTTTCAATTACTTATGCGATGAACATGCTGCTTACATAATGTTTTCTTAGCCATTATCTTGTGATTTCCCAAGTGGTCACTAGATCATGTGTCTGAGTCAAACAGTATATGAAAACCAGATATTCTCAGTGGCGAATGATGGCGCAGGTTCTTGTTTTGATGTCTTTATCTTTTGTCTTAGTGCATCAGGCTTCCCATCAGGGTGCACAAGTTGTTCCTGTTGTCTAAGTTTTGTTTGTTTGTTGCTTTTTGACAGCTGTATTTGAATTTAAAGGTGAAGTTTGGCACCAAACATAATGTTTATTTTCTAACAGGTTTCCCAAACCTCTATTGGTTGGATAAACCGATCGAGTCCTACCCCAATCTGATCCCATTGGTTGAGACAATATTGCTGTGTTGGGCAGAAACAGAATCCTGTAGGAAACATTTAGAAATCTAATTTAAGCCTAGTTGAAACGTGTGCAATCATATTGTGATATAGTTGATCATATGCTCTTGAGTCAGTTTAAACTCCTCTAGATCACATTACTGTGAGTAAACATGAGTAAAGCACTTTAAATCAGAGCATTACCATGAGTCGGCACCAGTCACACATTGATACATTTACTGTAAAGCAAGAGGAAACCACAGAGGCCAGTGTGTCAGAGGATGTTTTAGAGATTATGGTGAAATGTTGGCAATTCTGCCTGTTTCCTTAAGGATATTTTCACTTGTCACTTGTTATCTCCCATTTCTAATATCTTTCTTTTTGAATGAGCTTGCTGTTTTTGCAATTTATTGCCATAAGTGTAATTGCAGATGAACTCTGATGCATTTCTTTTAAACAGGAAATGTGCACAGATTCTGTACTTATGCACTATTCCTTTTCAAAAAGAAATGTATAGCTTTGCAAGTTTTTCTAGTACAAATCCATTTCAATTAATAAGGTAACAAGACAATTCATGTCAGTCATTTATGAAATATTTTCCTGAATTAGATTAGGTAAATGTCTAAACGGTTGCTAAAATATGACCATTGTTTATACCCAGGGTTTTTTTGTTCAAAAATGTTCTAGAATGGAATTTTGGTACCTTTGATAAAGAATATTAAAAAAAAAAACAATTATTGTCAGTTTTTGAATGAATTCCATTTCCTCTATTTGCCAGTCTTTTTTTGTTTGTTTGTTTTGCTTGATCCATTCCAACATTCTGAATTTTAAAGTTTAAAAATGCTTTAAAAAGGTTATTTACATTAGGCATTATGCTTCCTTCTAGTCATCGGCAGACCCTGGTAGAAGTGAGAAATTCATCAGTAGGTGGGTTTTTCCATTTACACAGTGGTACAGATGTAACCTGGGGTTATATATGGATTTTGGAGAGAACAGTGATGCTCTAACTGTTCTCTCCAAAATCCATATATAACCCCAGGTTACATCTGTACCACTGTGTAAATGAAATACCCACCTACTGTTTTGTCAGTTATGGATGGGGAGGGAAAAGGATATTGTAGCGCTTCACTCGAAGTGAATGGGCTGTTCTGTTTTATTAGCCAATCATCTTTCAGCCCTGGACCTCAGGTCTCTTTTGGTCATCCTGCCCAGAAAAGATTTATTGCCTTTCTTTTTGTGCACCCATAGATTATCAACTTTGGAGACATTATTTTCCTATCTACATTGAAATGTTGTTCTGATAAACCAGAGCAGTGGGTGTTTTTATTGAAGCCAGAACCATTGAGTTAATGTACGTAATGTACACAGTTAGAGAATTAACAGCATCAGAAGAAGAGCCTGGAGGACATGAATCTTCCCACAATGTGTCTGGTTCCTCCCCTGCCAACCCTTTTAACCACAAACGCTGTCATGGTGTCAGAGTCGAGCCTCAGCCACATTCACTGATCAAAGCGTCCTGCAGTGGAACGACTGGAATTCCTCTCAGAGCGATTCTTAAACACCAGTTGAGAGACACGGATGACTAAAGCTTTGTGTTGGTGCAGAGTTCGACACTTGTCATTCACACTTCTTAGTGTGTTGACCTTTTGGTGCGTTCGGTCATAATGTTTTATATGTAATTTAAGTTATCGGCCAACTTACTTTTTTTTTACAGTTTTTTTTATACTCTTCTTACAATATTTTTTACAAGTTGACTGGTGTTCATTTTGGTCTGACTTGTACCTCACTGCTAATACCTCAGTATGATTCTAATTCCTAATCTTTTATTAATCCTTCCATTTCACCCAGTGTACTGGGAGTACTGCGGGGGTCCGATGCCCAAGCCTACGCAGATTCACACAGACTCCAGCGAACTGACTGTCCGCTTTCGTAGCAGCCAGCACATCTCTGGAAGAGGATTCCTGCTGTCATACTCCACAGAAAACCACAAAGGTATCTTTAATTTAAAAGGAAACGTGTGTGTCTTCTTAACACAACTTTGTACATGTTTAGCCTTAGCTGTCAGGAATCCGATATTCTTCTTGTCTCTTGGCCGGCCCCCATGTTAACCACAGTTCAGTGGACCCATGCCCTCTTCCCTCCTCTGGATGCTTACAGATCCTTTGCGGATGTTTCTTTAAAATACAAGTTTGAACAAAATTATAAAAGCAATATTAAAAGTTGATCCAAAAATGAAAGTCCTGTCACAGCGCATATCCTGCAATGAAGCCTGCAAATGTCCTTGTAATTCGCTTCAACCTTCCCGAACTTTATGAAAGATTATTTTATTGAAGGTTCGAGTGCTGGTGTATGTGTATGAGGAATTGGAAGCAAGCAGAATATGGGCGCTTCTAAAGCACACTCAGCGTCACTGCGCGTCTGATTAAAAACTGAGCTCCGAATAAATTTTTTTCTCCCACCCCTACACGCCAACACCAATTTTTACTCTAATTTGGCACTTGGTGAGGCCTAAATTTAACACAGACACATGCACACATATAAATATAAATTCAGCCTTGGTATTTAAAATGTTCATTTTTAGAGCTTGTCAGTCTGGGGACATAGTCTCTGACTTTGTCATGTGAGCATGAGTGAGGTTTATATCTAAGTATGTATATGTTTCCATACCAGACATGGAGGTACAGGAAGTAGGTCTGTCATCCTGTTGTGATGCTTATGTCCTGTTGTTCTTGTTTTTGTTGAGTCGGAGGCCCTGTTTCCTTTGTGGAGACTTATCATCTGCTCCATTTTTACCCTCATTGTGTGTCCTCCTCTGCTTTCCTCCTCAGAGCTGCTGACATGCTTGGACAGAGGCAGTCATTTCCCAGCATCAAAGTACAGGTGAGAGTGAGTGTGTGTTGGGATATAGACGCCTTAAGTTCAACTTACACAAGTTGCCCGATATAGCTCTATTTTTTTCAATATTTTGTCTATATATATAGTATATAAAATAATTATTTTTATTAATGTACAAATACAATGTCGTAAAAAAGAATCCAGGCATAAATTTCAACTGATTCACAGAAATGTATCGAATGACTCGTGAGGCGAAGAAGGAATGTCAAAGAAATAAAATGACACACTCTTTTGGTAAATACAAATAAAAATGGCATTTAAATAGTCAGATTAAATAGCATTGTGAATATATAGTGAATATTTCATATATGTTGCCCAGACTTATCTGAAACTATTCCTTTGAAATATATCCAAGCCACAAGACATTACGAAATACAAAATTAACCCTGGGCAGTAGTCACAGTTTTCCAGACTGTATCTCATTGCATTAATGCTTATAATTTTAGTTCCTCACTCAGCTATTATCAACACACTATCCATTGCTTTATCTATAGCCGTCAGCTATAATTAACTGACATGCTGTAAGCTGATATTTGTCTTTGTTCTCGCCCTGTGTAGGAAGTACTGTCCCGCCGGATGTGCAGCGGTGACGGGAGACGTGTCTGGGGACATTTCCCTGGGCTACAGACATGTGAGTAGCGTCTCATTGTTTTCCTCAGGTGTGGGTGGCATGCTGCAGCTCATTTGGGGTCCGCAGAAGAGCATTAGCCAAGCTGCGGGGTTATTTACAAGGCCGACTTGCATCCAAGCAGATGCTCTGCGGGGTGCTTCCCAAACAGGTTTCAGTTAGAACAACTCAGCCAAGAAAAGCGACTGCTCTAAGCAGATTTTCCCACAGGTGCTCAGGCCTCTAGGGCCTTCACGGAGAATGTTAAGCGGGCCGGCAGTCGGGGGTGGAATGCACTAATGGCTCGTCCCATTGTCTCTCAGGCATTTGTTGTGACAGGACTTGTGTGTATGCATGTGTGGACACCCCGAGGATACGCAGTGACAGATCATTTGTGCTGGCTCCATTGTTCTCCCTGGTCACTTAGTGGGCAGTGAACTCTGAATGAAAGGCGTTTATGTAATTGTTCATACCTCTCCAGCGAATCGGGGTCAGAGCTTTGGGTTACTTGAGGGTTTGGCCGAACAGCAACGGATAGTTTAATGTGGAATGAATCATGTGCTTGGGCTTTGAGCTATAACTCAAGATGTTAAGGGCTTTTCTGAAGGATTTGCATTGTGGTAAAATCTCTTCCTGTTTGTGAAAGCTAAGCTGGTCGAGTTTTGTGTCACTGCAAGTTCTGGTTGCGTTGAATTTGTGAGGGTAATTTAAAAAAGGCCCTTTTCATTTAAATCGAATGTTTGTTGCATGTGCGTAGCTTAACCTCTTAAAAACCAAAAGTAGAGTAGAACAAACCTTGCTGATCATTGTGAGAAGGGAAACTGTTGTATTGCAGTCGCAAAAATACTATTGGGTACAAAAGTCTGAGACCACAAGTGGAAAAAATTAGATTTTTTCTAATTTGATGCAGGTTTTTTTTTTTTTTTGAATATGACTAGGTGGTTTGAGAATGTTCCAAAGTGCATTTTGCACATCTGACTTTTCAATGTCACAAATCTACAAATACTTAGTAATGAGTAATTATGCTGAAAATTCAGCTTTGCACCACAAAAATAAATTATATTCAAATAGAAAATGGTTACCGTATTTTAAATTGTCATAATATTGAACAATATTACTGTTTGTATTTTTAATCAAATAAATGCATCCTTGATGAGCATAAGAGGCTTCTTTTAAAAACCTTAAAAATCTTAGCGATCCCAAAAACAGCTTTGTGTGTGTGTGTGTGTATATAAATTATGAAGTAAATAGAACAGGAAGAGACTAAAAGATGTAAAACACAAAAGAGACCACAAAATGCACATTCTAGTTGTGGGAAAAATATCCCACAGTATCAGAGCGTGACTATCTCTCTCTGTATTGTATTTTACTAATGATACATTTCCACAGACTAAAGTGATGGTAGGAGGAACGCTCTCTGCTTTAAGTTGTCCTAACCCCGATCACGGATCACAGATTTCCAAGCAAGACAACAGACACACGGCTGCAGGCTCAATACTCTCACAACAGGGTCTTAAACGACAATGGAAGACAAGGGCGCGCATTTCCACCCTGCTGCCATCTGCTTTGATATGCGAGTGTGAAGGGCTTTAGAAAGAGCCAGAGCGATTGATTACTTCACATTGGCTTTTGTGTAGAATGGGTGGAGCAGTGGACTCTGGGATTACAGGCAGATAATGCCACCACAGTGAGGGTGTGGATCTGCCCACCAAAGCCATTCAGCAGTCACTTCAACACACACACACACATTTATTCATTATTTTGCCACCTTAATCTCACTTTGTAAGACAGAATGAATCATCTGAATGAAATCTCTTTGCACAGATAGTGCCACCCCATGCAAATAAGTGAAACTGACATCTCTTCCTGTTAGTAAAGAAATTGTTGTTTAAGATGGTTTAAATTCACAATATTACTGTTTTACTGTTATTTTTTTTATCAAACAATTTTAGACTTTCTGAGACTTCTTTCAAAAACTTTATAAAAAAGTTCCGACCCCAAACTTTTGAATGGTAGTGTGAGTTTGTTGTCAGCAGGAAGTTTCATTGATTGTTGTGTAAAAACTGGAAGGCTTCGTGGCTTCATGCTGTGGCTCGTCCTGCAGTGAGGAGATCTGACTCAAGCTCATGTTCTCTCGATGAATTAGTCAGTATACAAAGGTCTTTCAAAGGACGGTTAAGAATGAGGACTTTGTATTTGCATAAAAAAAGCTACATATGAATGACAGCACTGTACAGTCAGTTAATAAACAAATAAGCATGCAAATAAACAAATCAACGAATAAAACGTGCGCTTGCTCAGTTGCTAAGGCCAGCTTCACTACAAATGTGCATTGCATACTTAAGCCGTCTTTCCGCTATCTCTGACTGATGACAGAACTCATTCATTTTGAGAGCTGTGTGTAGATCATATGCGTATGACTATGAAGAATTTCAGGGTCCAATTTTAGCTTCGGATGTTTAAATATTTTGACTTTTGTGGCTAGACCATTAGTCACAGACGTCCTTCCCACGGACCGTTGGCTGATGCATATGGCACACTTAACTGGAAACACTTCAGGATTTTCGAAGCCGTCATCTGATTGGTTGAATACTACAGGATGTCAGGGAGACATTTGTGTCGTGTTCTTTAACGGTCCACCTAGAAACAAAGATGCCGTGACTCCGAACCCCCAAATGGAAGAAGCAAGTCAGCTGTCATTATAGGGTTATTATAGGGTCCTCAACTTTACACTATCACGCCCTTAAACATGACGCGGAACAAAACGAACTGTGATTGGTCGCTTTACATGTCAGTCAGATTTCCTCTGGGTGGTCCTTGGCCAATGAAAGATGCGATGGAGTCCAGACCTGCTTCCATCAGTCTATAGGTCTGGCTACGCAAGATTACTAGACCATATGCAACTACCCGACCGGATATAATGTAGTCTAACCAAAACTAAGCGCTGAGTGAGAATTACCAGTATATTTTCCTCTAAAACATTCTTTTAAACTGTTTCTGTAAAATGTCCGGTTCTGAATAATTTTGTATAAAACAAATTTTACATTGATTTAACCCTAGAAAATCACCCATATGTCTTTTAGACATATTGGCGGTCATTTGTTTTGTGTGGATATGTTAATATATTCATCATTAGAGTAAAGGCTTCTTCATGACATGCGACTGCTACTAGGTGAAAAAAATAATCGCATGCGAATGTTGGAAAGGCAGCTTTAGCTTTGATATTCTTTTTAGGTATATTCATTCTCACTCACTCACCAGTGTTAAAATGTCTTAAAAGATTGTTTAGGCTTGTTTTGAAGGTGGAATTGAATATCTAAGGGTGCATCTTAATCATCTCTGATCAGGGAGTCGGACATTTTAGGGCTATCTCAATCGCAAAATTCAGTGCACTGAAATGTTCACTCCCTAATAAGTCACACAATGCACCATGAAAACCAAGGAGTATCGACGCTCAGTGTTCCCTTAACGAAAGTTCTGAAGCTTGAAACAAAAATCACATGAGCCAACTCTCAATGTGTAGTGAGTCACTGTCCTTACCACTGACCAATTAGTGTGCACGAGATACTGGTTCACAACCTAGGGAGCTGATTGAGATGCATCAGTAGAGACTTGTGGTGAGGCTTTTTTTACTTTGCTTGGGTGTTCTGTGTGGGTTCTTACTAGCCAATCACATAGCAATACATTAATACGAGCTAAAGAGCACTGGAATTAAAAGAGCACTGCAGCATTGCGGTAGTGAGTTTTGCATGGGACAGCACAACTTTTATGTGTCATAAATCAAAGGTAGAGACTGCAGAAGTTAGAGCTGTATTTATGGCCCTGACTGGAGGAGGCATGTTCAGGTTAATGAAGCATCTCAGTCTGAATGCAGAGCAGCTGTTTCTGCTGATAACTCACAATACGTCTTTTGTAACCTCATCACGGTAATGATTTGCAAGTGGCTAATGGGCTATGTGTAGGGCATCTAGCCACCTTAGAGACTGTTCTCTCTTCTCTCAGTCTTTCTGCCATAGTCCGTCATTTTACTCAAGCTTTTTTAAGTAGCTTTTTTTTTGGAAGTATTTTTATTCTTTTTATCTTCATCTCTGGGATAATAGATGATAGCAGTGAATTCAAAGCAAAAACGCTTTTGAACGTTGCTGTGTGGTTGTTGTGTTTGAGTTATTAATATTAAAAATGAGTTAATAAATTAGAATGACCATCAGTGATCGTTTCCGAAAAACATCTTGGCATATTGACACTTTCTCAACCATAAATGTTGCAAAAATCTGCTTAATTTTGTTCTTAAATTGAATACTTGATGTCCTTTGTCATATTACAGATAAGCAAGTGAAAAATTCCAGATATACATATTCCAAAATGTCCGCATTGATTAGACCAAATGCGCATACTGTCAGGGTCAAATCTTAATGTTTCAGTGTTGAAAGATCCTTTATCCCGCTATGGCTTGTTACCTGGCTTAGCCTGTTAAATAAAAGGACTTTAGAAAGGTTATTCATGCGGCATTTACTGTGACAAAGCGCTAGCATTAGCGGCAGTAGCTGAGGAATGCTAAGCATTTCCACTGGCTGCTACAATTTCTGTAATTGCTGCCTCAGGATGAAATTATAAAGCCCACCTCAGTCAGAAATAAAATGCCTGTGCTAGTAGTGTTCATAATGGCGTTTTATGGTACTGTAGCTGAGACTGTGCTCAGAAAATCAATGCACTATAAATCTAGTCAACGAAATTATTGGCGCATATATATGTGTGTGTGTGTGTATATATGTATGTGTGTGTTTTATGGATGCACAAAGACGGATAGAAGTTTCATATATAGATTCAGATTTAAAATAAATAAGTTTATATATATATATATATATATATATAAGCAATATCATACAGATAATTTCTGAATCATTCACAATGATTTCTGAAGGATCTTGTGACTGAAGACTGGACAAAATTAATTATTTTTAATGTATACTAAAATAGAAAACTATTATTATAAATTCTAATAATATTTCAGAATATACTGTTTTTTTCTGTTTTTGATCAAATAAATGCAGGCTTGAGAAGAGACTTGCAAGCCAATCTCGGTCTATCGCTTCATTATTGTGTCTGAGTGCTATCTGTACTTTCCTTTCAGACATCAGTTTTGTGTAAAGCAGCAGTGCATGCTGGAGTTATCATGGACCAGTTTGGAGGACCAATCACAGTGGAGGATCGCCGAGGGCTCAGTCACTACCCTGCGGTCAGAGCCAACGGCATCCAGTCAAAAGAGTGAGTTCCTGCAGTGATTTCTGATGTTTCTTTGTTTCTTTCTTTATGAGGCTTGAAGCCTCAGATTTGATCATGATTGCCTTTATATTCTTAGGTGGGTTAGACATCAGCATGTGGGCTTTCCTTGTACATGAAAAGAAAAGGAAAAAAGTTGACATTTATGCATTTATTATGGAAGTCTATGGGTCAAATACGCAACTGTTCCCTTATAGATCATCTATCTTAAGTGCATTTCTGTCAACATTTCTGTTTGTTGTAATTTTGCCAGGGAAAACGGTTAGATTACAGTTAGAAAAACTGAAGTAGTCTGCATTACAAATTCCCCTGACAAGCCACAACATGTCTTATTCTGGTGCTTCAACTAACGGCTGTGACCTTGGTTCGTTCTCTAGCCGTGCAGCAGTTATTATTAAGTGGCGATTCCTGCCTTCTTTAGCGTGATGGACGGTTTAGGTAGTACCTAATGTCAGGGACACTGTCTGGACTGCTGGTCTTTCACAGATTTGTCACCAGGGAATCGGGGGTAGGTAAAGAAAGAAATCGAGATTGCCTCTCGTTCGAGTCTCTGAGGAGTGTTTGAAGTGTCCATTGAGGAGTGATTTATTAAGAGGACAACGGCAGCTCTCTAGAGCCAGAGATACTTCCTATGATCCATTTGAAACCTAAACACAACAAATCCATGATATACAGATAGTTCTTTTATTTTTATTTTTTTTAATGGTTAGGCACTTTTATAAATAGGAAAAGTAGATGGTGAAAACAGGAAATGATGAGCAGGAGAGGAAGAAAAGGGGGATCAGGAAATTATAAAAAATTTCATTTTATTTAACTAAACTGAACTATGAGAAATAGTAATAGTGTTGCTTTTACTGGCAAGCACTACAAAAAATATCTCCTTTGAAAGACGCAAATGAACCTGGTGAAGTTGCACAGGTGCATTCGTCATTCATTTCTCAAACCAATTGATCAGTGAAACTTAATCCATCATCTGATTATGTTGATGATGTATCAGTTTTCAGGGTCCGCTTTAACGTGACTGAATAATAACCATCAATATCAGTTCCTGTAATTACATTGCTAGGGTTTTGATCTCAGGCTTTCGTATGTTTTATTGCATGCGCTTTTTAATGCGCTTTTTTTTAGTTATTTCAATCTGCCAACTCTGATCAGCACTTGATTAATTTTGCCGTTGATTTTATTAGATTATTTCTGTCACCAGCAGTTTATTGCTTGTATTTCCAGGCTTCAGATTTTTTTGTTGTTCTTATTGGCACAGCATCCGTAATATATCCTATTTCAGTTCGTTCGCGCTGTCGTAAACCGCTTTGTACCCTGAACTCTGAAACGGTTTGCTGAACGGCCATAAAAGTAATGAAAAAGTAATCACATCCAGGAAGCTTGTGAAAATGACAGGTTTCTAAGTAATGGCTGACAGAGATGCAATTTCCCTGCCTGTTCCCCTATAATTACCACCACACTGCTCTTTTCACTGGCCCAGCTGTACCCCAGTTCTCCTGTCAGAGGGGGAGATGCGGGATCCAGTGAGGGAGATCCTCTGAAATTGGCAACACAACAGGCTTGACAATGGGAATCTCCCTCTTGGCCTTTGTAAGCGTTACTTTCACATGACAGGGCCTTAATTAATCTCTGTTGTAATGATCTTTTGTGTCTAAAACGCACAGTGCTCACTGATATCTTTGTTTTTCCATGTCTTTCAGTGGCTCGTTGTCTGAAACCCTCTTCACGTTTGTGACAAACGGTAAGCACTTTTGTTTTATGGTTCAGTGGTGATGTGAACTGAGTCCACATATTGGTGTGGGATTAATCCTATTATTTCCTGGACCGTGGTTACATTGATTGGTTTTCACCACCTGCCGTTATTCCTGCTGCTGTTGTGTGTTACAGTTTTGTTTGACTGGTATATTTACACCTCTGCAAAAAAGGAAGTAGCTTAATCACTATGTGGCAGTCTAACAGGTTTTTTTTTTTTTTTTTTTACCAGTTCGGATATGTGAAGCCCTGTTTGCACTGTATCAGGGTGAATGGAAGGCGTGGGAATATCTTATCACCTGAGTTTGTTTTTCTCTGGCTGTTTGAGTCCAGCACAGTCCGGTTGTCATTTACCTGTGCGGACGCGCAAATTACAAAAACGTATGCATGTGCCAACACTTGCTCCAAATGTTCGTTTTCCACGATTGTGCGGAGAATGGTTTGCAAATTCCTGACTTGAATTGCTGGATTGCAGTAGCCAATAAAAAATTCTGAATTTGAGAAAATAAAATAAAATAGCATTTTTAAATAACTTTTTGGGGAATTTAATTCAAATTTATTTTATTACATTAAAAATGTATTTTTCAGGATTAGTTCAAAATAACTACTTGGACTAATGAAATTCCACTGTTGTGTGACCGTTGAATATCTTCCTGTGGGATGCAACTTTTTTTAATTCTATCAATTAAAAGGGACCCTAAAATCTGTATTTTGTCCAACCTTTCAAACTTTTGTCTAACCTTCTCCCATTACAACATTGGGTGTACAAGAGTAGTCCGCTACTTTTTTTTTTTTTTTTTTTTTTTTTTTTACTGACAACCTGGATACATTGACTGGTTACTGTTTGCTTTAGTGATACACACACACAAGCTTTAGTCAGTTGTTGTTGTAGATTTATGCAAGTACCTTTTCTGATCGATGTGACACTAATCTCTTCTGGTCAGAAGTGGACCTGTGTTCAGTGTGGCGTTTTTAATGTATTGCAGGGGTTCCTGGTGACAGGAGTTGATAGATGTGTGGATATCAGTCGATGCATATCAATTGATTCCCATTAATCCAATAATCTTAAAGCACAACCCAGCAATGACTGCTACCCTACCCTCGCTAACACCCTAGCTAGATGCTAACACTCACAAAAAGTATGTGACAAGGGAGCTGAGGAATCGAGATGCAATTTTATGATGTTATATGTCTTACTAAACACTCAAACGTGTGTACGGTGAAGTCCATATACTATGTTTGAAATTCTGAGACTGAAAATCCTGTTTAAAACGAAGTAAAAAGTTTTAGAATTTTGAACAAAGAAACATGGATATTAGGCCTATTATACAATATTTAAGTGTCCTTGTTATTTCTAGGTAATAATAAAAAATAATTTGAAAACATTCGAATAGAAAACCAGAAGCATTTCTCTAGTGTTCATAGACTTTTGGATCCCACTGTACCTATGAGAATGCAGAAACTTCAATTGGAGGATCTTTTCCGACCTCCTGCTGGGATTCTTCTGGTCTTCCTGAGTTTCCTCTGCTCACATATGCTAAATGTGTGGAATGTGATAGTGTTAGCCAAATCAGGGCTGAGCGACAGGATGTATTGGCCCTGTTTTTCTCTCTTTAAAGGAAGTGGGAGCCTTCCCCCCCTTTTATTTTGTAATATTGTTGTTCATAGCACATACGTCTCCATTTAACTGTACACATGGTGAGTATTTTAAGAGCTCAGGGCTTCCTGTTGAGTCAATGTACACGTAACTGAGTTTTTGCTCCACATGTGTTTTATGTCAAAAGAAAGCACTATAACTAACATGACTCTTTTGGTGTTCTTAATGTATTTTTGTTTGTTTTTGTCTTTTATTATTAAAGGTTTTTGTTTGGAATTCATTATGTTACCTACCATCACCAAGATATCTGACACTTACACTATCATTCAAAAGTTTGGGGTTGGTATATTTTTTTGTATCTGTTTTTGAAAGAAGTCTCTTAGGCTAACAATTTTGATGCATTTATTTGATCAAAAATACGGTAAAATTGTTATTTAAAGTAACCGTTTTCTATTTGAATATATTTTAAAATGTAATTTATTCCTGTGATGCAAAGCTGAATTTTTAGCATCGTTGCTCCAGTCTTCAGTGTCACATGATCCTTCCGAAATCATTCTAATACGCTGATCAAGAAACATTTATTATTATTATTGTTATTATTATTATTATCATCAATGTTAAAATCAATTGTGCTGCTCAATATTTTTTTCTGGAAACTGTAATACATTTTTTCAGGAATGTTTGATGTATAATAGAATGTTCAAACAGCATTTATTTGAACAGCATTTCAAATAGAAAATGTTTGTAACATTAGAAATGTCTTTTACTGTCACTTTTGATCAATTTAATGCATCCTTGATAAATACAATTGTTAATTTCTTTAAAAAAAAATCTTATAGACCCCAAACTTTTGAAAAATAGTGTAAATGCTTAATTTTAAATGTGTTCTTGACTACAGTGCTGTCTCTCCTCCAGATTGCAGCCAACAGACTGTTCTTCTTCATCCAGTGGGCTCTACTACAAGCTTGTCATCACACAACATCTCCTCCGATGGGTCTGAAGTCGACTGGTCCCCTAACAGCACCCAACGATCTATCTCTGATGACCTCAACCATAACCATCCACAGTGGCTACAGATTGATCTTGGAGAAAAGAGGAGGATCACAGGTAATGCTTGTAGCCTTCATAACCTGATCTCACTTATGGGTAACCTGACTATGCCAGTTTTCTCTTTGATACCACCTCAATGTGCAGGTTTGGTTTTCCTGCATGATGGGAATCCAAATGCACATAATTTAATTGGTTGTCTGTAATTCAGAGAGAAATATAATGCTATAATTCTGCATTCACACCATGTCATAATTAATTACGAGATGACAACCCGTGATGTTCTACAGTGGTTAGGTGGAACAGCGGTCACGTGGTACAAGTCGCAGCCCTCCAAAATTCAGAGTAGTAATTAACTTAGTCCTCACCAGCATTTACTAAAAAAGTTGCCCGCCAGCGTTTTTGATCATGTTCACAAATGGCCCCCGGAATATTTTGTTGTATGAATATGTGACCAGTAAATATATCAGAAGAAAGAACACAGCCTCTGCTTTAAGTAATACAAAAAAATCTAGCTATATGCATTCTGGGTCCTTTATGCATAAATATTGATATTGTATGATATGGGAAATAATTGTGATAATATTTTTGGCCATATCGCCCAGCCCTAACACCTGAATGGCAGGGAAAGAGTTATGGGAGGATGTATAATCGCTTTTTCATTCAGAATCTCGTAATTTCCATAATTACGACATTGCTTGAACACACCTTCAGATCCCAACACACAAACATGTCCGAAAGACCCAAGGTTTCCAGAGGGTGTTAAGTGGGGTAATTATCCACACAAAAGGTCTTTAGGAACATTACACACCCGGAGCACATGAGCGCCGACAACCCCACCCCCACCCCCCCAACAACTAACTGGTATCTGCATAACAGTTCCTGGTATTGCATAAAAGCAGAAAGGCCCTCTCTGTGTCCATTCATCACACATACAAACCCTCTTACAAAAGCACATTTAAATTTAGGAACACGCCGGACATGCGTTTATTTTGAGCATGACTGTTTGTAGACCGCACAACCAAGTTCATTTCATACAGTTTAAGGAGCAAAAGAATGCTCACTTTGTCTTCTGTAGGAAATCAGCGCTTTTGGACATGATGACCCTGAGTGAAACCGGCCCGTCTTAAAGAGGAAGCACTGTCATCATTGAGGACGTGGTGTACATTTGTGAGGCTAAATAAAATTAGAGAAAAAGCATGTCATTATCTGTGGGGTCACCACTCTGCATTCACGCGATGCTTTCTAAGAGAGCTTTTGTTAACAAGCATGAAAAATTCATGTTTTTTTTTCCTGAAGAAAAATACATTGCAAGTATGGTAAATGAAAGCAATGAGTCACAAAAAGCAATTTTACCACGGTTAAGGGGAGCTTTTAGGACCACCCTTAAACATGGTAAAATGACTGTAATGTACAGTGTCATCCAAAAGTTTGGGGTTGGTAAGTTTTTTTTTTTTTTTTTTTTTTTTTTTTAAAAGTAATTATTACTCATCAAGGATGTGACATTAAAGACAATTAAAATGTTACAAAAGATTTCTATTTCAAATAAATGCTGTTCTTTTGAGCTTTCTATTCATCAAAGAATCCTGAAAAAAAATGCATCATGGGTTCCAAAAAATATATTGATGATAATGAGAAATGTTTCAGCATATTAGAATGATTTCTGATGGATCATGTGACACTGAAGACTGGAGAAATGATGCTGTAAATTCAGCTTTGCATCACAGGAATAAATTACATTTTAAAATATATTTAAAATCACAATTTTATTTAACAATTTTACTGTATTTTTGATCAAATAAATTTATTTCAAAAACATTAATCTTACCGACCCCAAACTTTGTGACCAGTAGTGTGTATTGTGCAGTGTGCAAGCTGGATATACCGTATGTATAATAGTTAGTAATTCGTTTTGCAGCGGTATTGAGGATTACTAAATCTGCAGGATTTTGGTGGTAACACTGGTATTCGGAATGGTATATACTGAAATGATCCCACTTCTGAACACACAACTCTTCAGTCATACTATATTCCAGACAACTTGTAATTCTCCAAAACAACCAATGGAATGTTGCTTTAGTAGGTGCCATTTTAGAAATAACATCAATTGACACTTCTCACCAGCATCAAATGTCTGATCTTGAGTTGTTATTTTTCACGTAGGAAGTGGGAGAATTACAGGTCATCCAGTCAAAATTTAGAACCGCAATTATGCATTGTATACTCCACTTTAACTGCTTGTTTAGTTTTCAGTATATTCCTCTTTGACCACAAGAAGGGGCATCACTGTCATACAAATGGTTCTTTAATTTTGTAGCTTTGATTCTTTAGCTTTGCTTCCTGACTTTCTTTATATAGTGACATCTCTTTGAACTCTTCAAGCTTTTCTCTGATGATGAGTAACTTCCTTTCTCAACTTTCATGTCATCACACTTCAATCTCACAGCTTCACACTTTGAATCGCTCTTATGATCACGGTGATGTAGTTAATGTTAGGAAGTAATAACGGTTGGTGTTTCTGTGTCTGCTGGGAACATGCCACTTGAGTGTTTCCCTCAGGAATGTGTTTTGTAGCCGAAAGAGGCCGACCGCAGGTTTCCACTGTGATGCAGATGACGGGCCGCACTCTGAAGTGAAGTCTTTAGCCTACATGCTGTCACATTCCTCGGCTGGCTGAGCGTTTGCATCACTGTATCAGGAGAATGACATTTGAGGAGAAATGCTGTGTGACTAGACATTTACCTGAACGGGAGTTTTCTGTGCTTTTCAAATGAAATAATTCGGGGTCATGTTTTTGTTTCATAGGCATTCTGACAACAGGCTTGACCATCGCAAACATCGAATATTTTGTGAAAAACTACAAGATCGAGTACAAGGAGAGGAACCGCTGGCGGACATTTGTCCAGTACAATAACTCTGACGATATGGTAAGACGTTGTCTTTATATCACTCCATCATCATACATTCAATACAGCCGTAAATTGCATTTTAACTTCTGCTATAAGGTACTTGGAAAGGAAATAGTTGGAAATGTTATATATATATAAAATTGCATAATGTGTATCCCTCGCCAAATCAAACCCTCACATCAAAAATATTACTTTAGCTGCAAAAAATGTATGAATTTTCTTGAATAAAGAGCACTAATGAATCACACAATGAGACCAGAGACATTTATTAAGAGTCAATAATGTAAATTCAGATTTTTCCTTTAACTGTCTATGCATTAGAGCTGCACGAATTATCATTCAAAAGATCACGATTTCGATTCAAACATCCACGCAATTCATTCCTAAACGACAACGATTCGCCTGGGTCTATTCAAACTGACAAAATCACACCAGAACATTCAGATCTGCTTCTGCGCTGCCGCTGAGCTAGAGAGAGCAGATGTCATGTTTGTGTATGAAACCGCTTTTCAACCACACAATATCAATATTTTTAAAAGAAATAACTATACTATCACAGAAGAACTGGAATAAATGTTTATAGTTTAGATATAAACACTGTGTATGGAAGAGATCATAAAAGAGCAAATCACCTTTTGAAAGTACAATGATGGCATTTCAAATAAGGATTGTATCGATTATATTGTTTCACCACCAGGTGGCGACAAGTGACTGTTAAAATAAATCGTCATTGAATCATTCATTAAAGAGATTCAAGAAACCCTGATTCATTTGGTAATGAAACAATGAAGTATTTAGTATTTAAAATGAATCATTCATTTATTCATTTTAAATAGACTGCAGCAATTAACATTTGTCAGAACCGCTAGTAAATTATATGTTATTTTTGTTTAGTTGTGTGTTCAGAATCATAGGAGGATCTTAATCTCAGTTTGAAACCAAAAAAACATGATTATTAATTTCTCCAGAATCGTGCAGTTGTATCATTCATGTTTTTAATGTTGCAGTGTTGTATTTGACCTTAGATTTTTGAAGGAAATACTGACAGCCTCCACCAAACACGCAACACCTTCCATCCCTCCATCGTAGCACGAAGCGTTCGTGTCGTACCTCAACAGTGGCACAGAATAATAGCCATGAGAGTGCAGCTACTCGGCTGTCCTTATGTTAAACCCATCCCAGGTGCGTGTCAGACACATAAAGGCTTTACAATTTCATTATTCATATTAAATGTTCACTAAACCTCAGTTTTTCCTCATGTAGTGAATTCATCGTCTCAGGTGACACAGGAGGCCCAACCTACACAGCCCATTCACAATGACATGACCAAACCAGTGCCCTCTCAGGCTAATCTTGGTATGGTTTTAAGAACGCACACTAATTACTTATTAATTAATACAGATTATGTTACAGAACTACTGGATAGATGTCTGAGAATGTGCAAATATTTCCTCCCTAACCTTATTCAAATTTCAACTAAAAGCTCTATTTTTTTTCTCTCTCAGTATATTGGTTGTCCTTATCTACCTCAGGGTTATTATCGTTAACTAAACCCGTAAACACATTTTTTGATTACTTGAAATAAAATTAACTGAAATTTTTTTTTTAACTTATTTTATTTCAGCTCATTGCCGAGGCAACATTTCTCTTTTTTGTTTAGTATAAGTTAAAGTACTAAAATAACAAATGAAAACCTAAAGAAAATCTAGACATAGTTTTACAAATCTACAATCACTAAAATGAACTACAATTAAAATGAAAACAGAAACTATAAATTGTTATTCAAAATATTAACAAAAACTATAATAGAATATTATATTTAATACAAAGGGTGTTTTTTCTTCCTTATCTCTGACTTGTACATCTCATATTTTCTTCTCTTTTTAGTTAATTTGGTTGTAATAATTGTGCCCACCATTCTTCTTGTGGTCCTGATGCTGGTGGGAATCTGCTTGGTTAAAATGCTATACAAGTAAGTCAATTTTATAACGTTTTTTTTTTAGCAGTCATTTTTTTATTTATATTTTCTAGGGCTGCCCTCGACTAAAGATTTTTCTAGTTGACTTTAAGTTATTCATTTAAGCGATTAGTCGACTAATCACACGTGTACATGAATAAGCCAAATCATAATAATGAGCCTTTAATTGCCTAAATATCCTAATCAGCGCTCAAATGCACGTATAAAGCTTGCCACAGCGCTCCGGCAAAAGTAATTCTTATGAATGTGTTGTGAAAAAACAGCAGGGAGACTCTCTTAATAGTTTAATAATTTGTTAATGAACTAGTGTTTTCTGTGTTTACGGCTGCAGTGATGAAGTTGACGATGCTGACATGCACCTGAATGGCTTTTAAAGGCCTTACCTTTTAAGGCTTTCGGGATGTACATTTCACGTTAATTGTAAAAGTAAATTGTTCTTTAAAGTCAACCTGAAATCAACACTGACCTAATGATGAAAGTTCTGCCTATTTTGTCTATTTTTCGTGTTGTGAGGTAGGGTCAGATATGTTAAGATTCATTGGAGCACAGCAGGCTTATCTCAGTTCAGTAACCGTCTGTTACTAGTCCTGTTATCAAACACAACAGACAGTCTCAGCATTGAGTGTGTGCACACACCAGTGATTCCCAGCCTGCCCTAATAGATTCCACAGCAATAAAAGAGCGAGTGTAAGCTGATATGAGTGAGCATGTTGTGATTCCACAGCAACACATTGCAGCGATATTTAGATTCGTAAAGAATGGGCTGAGAGCTGTGGGGGATAAAGCAGGGTTGAGGGTCAAAGGTCAGTGTCAGGAGATGTGCCAGCTGCATTAGTCCCCCGAGAGAGAGCTCAGGGACAGGGGCATTGTGGGGAAATGAGGATGGATGAATGTAAGCCTCTTATGGACATGTTTCAGGGGAATAGTAAGGCATCTTCTCTTGTTTAAGAGTGATGAAGGTGGTGAGAGACCCTAGAATCTGCCACCTGTGTCTCTGACGCTGATGTTTTTCACTGTCCCACAGTAAGAAGACAAAGGAGAACACGTACGGCTCTGCAGAGACAAATCATACAGGTATAACATTCACTTTAACTCAACTGGCTGGAACACTTAAAGGAATATTTCATCCAAAATTAGAACATTTAAACTGCTGTTTTCCATACAATTTTGTGCTTATCAAACAGTATGATAGCTTTGTATATCAAACAGACTTTGTTTGTTGTGAACATCTATGATTACATGTTTGTTTTCAAATAAAGCTATCAAATAAGTTATGAAGATTTGGAATATAGCACATGGGCTGCTTTAATGGTGCTTTTGCTTTTGGAGCCAATGTTCTCCACATATTTTTTAATTGTATGAAAAAGAGCAGCTTAAACGTTTTCGTCAAGCTCTCGTTTTGTGTTCCACCCAATAAGTAGTCGTACAGATTAATAACAGTTTGAAGGCGAGTAAATTAAGACAAAATATTAATTGTTGAGTGAACTTTTCCTTCAGAATAACTTGCAATGCACACCTTTGCATTTATAAAATGTGACTGCACCATATATGAAGGATATGAAGGATTTTTTTTAACCTTTATTATTCTCCAAGTCTTCAAAAAACGTTCTGTCATCATGACGGATCCCTTCCCAATATATATGTTGTGTTCTGCCCTTTCAGACGTGTATAATTTAAGGCTTAGCTGCTTGACTCACACAGAGATAAAAGCATCTTTCAGAGACTGGCTGACAGATAAATGATTCTTGTCTACAGGCTGTTGGAGCCAGATAAAACAGCCGTTCGCCAGACACCAGTCCACAGAGTTCACCATCAAATACAGCTCTGAGAAAGACCCCATCCAGAAGCTGGACCTGGTCACCAGGGAAATGGCAGGTAAAGACTGACCGAACTTGATTTAGTTTCTTACACAGTGTCCCATCCATTATCAAGCATGTTTTCTGTCCTCACTGATGATCCAACATGTGTTGAGGAAGTTGCTGGAAGACTTTTGCACATTAAAGAAATTCATACTTTTATTCATTCATTAAATTGATCAAAAGTGACACTAGACATATTTTATATTCCGAAAGATTTTGATTTCAAATACATGCTGTTTTTTCTTTTTTGTTCATTAAATAATCCTGAAAAAAGTAATCACATTTACCACAAAAGTATGAAGCAGCACAACTGATTTCAACATTGATAATAATAATAAATGTTTCTTGAGCAGCAAATCAGCATATTAGAATTATTTCTTAAAGATCATGTGACACTGAAGACTGAAAATTCAGGTTTCAATCACAAAAATATGTTAAACTGTAATTTATTCCTAAGTTTGTTTTTTTTCTAAATTGTAATATTTCACATTACTGTTTCTGTTACTATATGTTTGATCAAATAAATGCAGCCTTGGTGAGCATAAGAAACTTTGTTCGAAAACATAAAAACAAAAATGTATTTTTGATTATAAATGGCTTTAATAAGCCAAAGCAACAAAACTAGCATGCAACTGAAAATGTAGTTGAAGTTAGTTAAATGTTAAATACTCCCCAACAATGAAGCTACCATCTGAGACGGGACTGTGGTAGAGCCCAGGTGACCAACAAAATATCTCAGCACAGTTTGCTTGTCATGGTCTGAGCAAAATTATTTAGACTCTATATATGGACTCAAAGAGTGTTTAATTTTTCTGGCTGCAGCTGAAGTCTGAGAGGAGACGGCACACTTTCTCAAGCTGAGTTTTTTATTGACTGATTATAAAGGAGTTCAACTTGTGAGGCCATTTTTCTTATTGAAATAGTTGTAACAGCCTGAATGCTTGCCAGATGGAAACGCTTGCTGATATTTAATTGTCAGTTTTCCCCCTACTCTCCTCCAAGGCTGTAATTATTGATGATTCAAGGTTTGTGCAAGACGTCAGACAGATTACAGGCGCTCCGATTTCAAGCCTGGCGCTTAACTTGGAGTCTGTTTGAGCAAATACTGAAACGTTTCATTGATTTCCTTTTTGCTATAACATTTTCTTTCATGTTTGATGCCATAAGAGTTTATGGTTCCATATTTATGATCATGGCTTATTGGTTAGCCAGGCAAGTTTCAGGATAGCTAGACAATAAACCAAAGAACAGCAAAACCTGGTTTATGCTGGCATATAGCAAATTAAAGGGATAGTTCACTCAAAAATTAAAGTTCATTTTCTCACCCTCATATCGTTCCAAACTTGTATGACTTTCTTTCATTTGTGGAACACAAAATAATATATTTTAAAGAACATGTGAAAACTGAAAAACAGTGTTACTTTTAGTCTATATAGTTTTCATTTTACTTCTTTTAATTTGATATTTTAAACTTATTTTATTTCAGCTAGTGGCCCATGCAAAATTTCGAATTTTCTTATTTTAATGTTAGTTTTAAATTAAAATAAGGATTTTTATATATATATAGTTTAGTTATCAGTAATAACACTGACTAAAACTACAACAAATGGTTTTCTGAATTTTAAATAAAGCTGAAATAAAATGAAATAATATTAGATGAAAATTAGAAATGTTGCCTTGGAAAATAGCTGAAATAAATGTTTAAGTTGAAGTACTAAAATTACTAAAACTGTAAAAAAAAAAAAAAAGAAGAAGAAATATTAAAGAAAACAAATAGAAATGACAAAAGCACATAACATTTCTATAAACTAAAACTGGAAATATAAAAAAAAAAGTTAATAGGCATTTATAGGGTAACTATTCCAGTACTAACTATTTCCCTCTTCTTTTTCTTAAGCCGAATACCAGCAGCCACTCATGCTTGGCACGGACACCGTCTCTCGAAAAGGCTCGACGTTTAGGCCCATGGACACCGAGGCCAAAGACAAGGACAGCGAGGCTACTTCTCACTATGACCAGCTGCAGACGGGCATCCAGTACGCCTTGCCACTGACCAATCAGGAGCCAGAGTACGCCACGCCCATCATCGAGCGCCACGCCTTCCGCAAAGATCCCTTCCTTCCCGATCCCAGCTACAGCGTCCCAGGGGTGGTTCTAAACAAAAGCCCGTCGTTTCGAGCAGTAGAGGGCAGTAATTCTAGGAAAGTGATCGGAGGACTGGCTGGGGGCTACCAGACTCCCCAAGTCAAACTAGACAGGGGGAATTACCCAGAGGACATCTACGACAGCCCTAAAATCCAGAAGCCCGTCGTGAAGAACGGGAGTAGCTCGGCGTACCAAAGACCCCAGATTAAGTCCCCGGAGCAGGAGTGCTATTCCACTCCGAGAGACTGCGTCAGACTGCCCTTCTCTGGACTCAGACCCGACCCGGAGGGCAGCAGCTCAGAGGGAAGCTGAGAACAACCATACTGTGATGTTCCTGATTTACCTGACTCAACAAAATCACCTCCAGACTCTTCTTAACTTATTTGTGGATGTGGGACTCCTTGTTTTTGTATTTCTGCAGTTGTAAAGGACAGCGGAGCCCGTGATCAGTTTGTGTAATTTAAAGTTTTTTGTATATGTGAGATACTTTATCTTGACGAATCAAGATTTTTTTTTTTTTTTTCAAAATTGTCGTGTTTGTTCCAGTTTTATTTCCTATCAAATGCAATATGCAGAGATTTTGCAGGGATAAGTGCGACGATGCATTTGTTCCCTACTCGGACACAAACTGTGAATGTAAACCAGATTTTCATGTATTCTACAATGTGACCATCTAAATCTTCTCATGCTCTTCTCTGAACATGGACAACTTCACAGATTTTCAACCAGCTTCGTATTATGACAATGTCGGTGATATGTAAATTAACACCTGGTTAACATGGTAACATTAACATGGTGTCCTGCACCATGAAATACCGGTTTATTTGTAAGCAAATGTAAGACTTTTGACACTTTTTGCATTAATTCTGGACTTTTGGTGAACAAATGGGGGTCTGGTGAAGGTAACATGGAGAAAGAGTATAAACCGTTCATTTACAGATACTGTACTACCAACATTGTAACAATACAAAGCTGTTTGAAAGGTCTACAGAGAGAAAATAAGATGTTATAGCAAGCAGCTCAGAAGCTTTCCTGGTGCAAGTAGGAGATCTTTGGGAACTTAAACATAAAAGGTGACCTAAGGCTCCATGTTCATGTCTGAACTAGCGCTACACCAATCAAAACACATGAAATGAATTGAAAACACTATTTTAAAAAGCCTAACGCAATCTAAAATGGAAGCAAACTTTGTTTATGCAAAAAAATGCAAGTGTAATTCCCATAATGCAAGTGAAATGATGATCTGATTTTGACATCCCACTCGTTTTTAATCTGTATTGGATGTAAGGGTTGTTAGATTCAGCCAATTTTTATCATTTTTTCATTCTGCTGTGTTCAAATAACAATATTGAATTTTAGATGATCTGACCTTTTCTCCATGCTGAATATTGATGTGTTGATTTTGAGGTTTTGGAAGCCCCTTGTTCCATGTGCAAATTGAGCAATAACAGACTAAAATTTCTTGTCAGATCCTGTTTTTATTTTGATTGTCTATATGTACAGTTTTGAAATGTATATTTAGTTAAAAGGCTAAATGAGATGTCACTTTGTGCTGTCAATGATTTAGTTCACCCCAAAATGTATTAATTCTCATTTTTATTCCAAACCCATATTACTTTTTCTTCTGTGGAACACACGAGGAGAAATGTTCAAGAATGCATTTCCAATAAAACTGAAGTGAGAGTCTCTCAAGCTCTCAAAAAACGTGGAAAACGTCATTTTTTTTAAGCTTCAACATTTGTCTTTTGTGTTCCACAGAACAGATAAAGTCTGGTTTGGAGTAAATGATGACAGCATTTTCATTTTGAGTGAACTTTCCTTTTAAGCATCCAAAAGATCTGGGAGTCGCTGCTGTTTAAAGGACAATCCTTGTGAAAGATTACTGACGGGTCTTAATTTCTGTGAAATGTTTTGGGGGATGTGCTCGATGGGTAATGTTTGATCTGGCCATGCTGGTGAGCTGAAGTGCTTTGCCACTGAGAATCTCAGTTCTGTGTTTGTGCTCGTCTAAACCCTGATTAAAAGCACCAGCATTTTAGTCTGTCCTGTGATGGTCTTTTGCCTTAAAATATGAGAATGTCTTTAAAAAATGGGAACATTCAGCACGGTTATGTAGGTATTTGGTGAAAGCAGGATGTCACACAAGAGGTGTCCCAGTGGGAGATTGATCAGGAATGTGACGGTGGGGTGTTAGTTATTGGGCAGCAGCTGATGGTGACCCTGCTGTTGAAATCTACCGTTCAGTCAGGCGCACTGTATCACATTTCCCACTCGAAGTGCGTAACAGTGAATCTGCCCCGACCTACTGGCACAGATGCACATGCAATCAAACAGGTAAAAGAGCAGAACTTACCATCATTTTAATTGTTACATTAAGCTATAAAATGCTATTAATCTGCATGATTAGGCTGCTTGTTAAGCCTAACAAATATTAGAGCCATAAACTAAAACAGAAAAAAAGCCAGTACACACAAAAAAATGTTTTTTTGTTGAGTATTATTTGATGCATCAGACTTTTATGATGCATGAGAAAATGGAGCTCAGTTCATATCGAGGAGGAAACTGCATAGGCCTACCTACATACATAAATATCAGTTGTCACAAATTTTTCCAATAATATGATAAAATGATAATTAAATGCTTAGTTTTATGAAAATTCTGTAGTTTCTATTGCGGGGGGCCTAAACATATAGGTCTAATACAATGAAACAATGATTGAGAGATACTAATAACCATTCCTCAAAAGCCTGATGTATCATATTTCAAACGTTTAGTATGATTTTCTACAAAATTATGAATAATCAAGTAAAGTTTGAAAAATATGATACAGTAGACTTTATGCTGTGAATTTGTCGTCAAGCCGTACTGCCCCCTCATGTTTAAATGAGGTACTGCAACTCACCTGTAATAATAATAACGGCCTGCAATCAACACCTCATCAAAACACAATGCTGGGCAAATAAATGTAAATTTATTGAAACATTTCACGTTATATATTAACTACATGTGAAACATTTATTCCCAATCTCCTGTGTTTCCGAAGCACATTTCCTATGACATTGGAAAACGGTTAACAGAAAAATAAGTCACAAACCAGAAAGACAAAAAAAAAAAAAAAGAATTGACTAAAAGGAGGGAAAATGTTTCTTCAGGTGAAAGTTGCATCTGTACTGTGCCATGCACCGGCAGTGTGGAAAGCATCATCTCCCAGATGAACTACTCAGTAACAACAAAACGAAGGTAACATGAATCCACTAAACCAGCCCACATAAGATTGTCCTGACTGCCCTCATCTGAATAACATCTATAAACACATGTGACTATTACATGTGGGTGATTAATATCAGACTAAATGTGTGATATAAGCAAATACCTTATGAGTATTTAATATTTAACACTCAAGCTATCCTTTCTTGCTGAAAACCGGCCTAGACTATCAAACCACCATGTTAAAGCATGTTCTCTTTCAGTAGAGTAAAGTATGTGTTTAGGAATTGTTGTATTGCTATGTAGCCCATAATTCAGTTAAATATATAGTAAACCGTGTGCAGACAATTAGACTGGAGCATTAGATGGCTGAAGCTGAGGATGCAATCGAGATAACAGCGTAAGAGAAGAAAGTGATATGTTAAATAACTCAATGATAAGAAAGCAACACTGCTGATTATAGGAACCTCATCTAGACATTAATGATTTGAGGCATTCGGAGACTGAATAGGGCAGAAAAGTTGTTCTTGATTTCTGTACCCTTTATGTTTTTGACAGGATATAAAGATTGGCTTGGATTAAATGACGCTGTGCTACATTGCTGTGTAAAAATGCAAGTCCACTTCCCTAACCAGATAATATCAGTATCTTTTCTAAAGACACTGTTAATACAGTAGATTCCAATGGCACTATCAGGACATTGTTCAGCAAAGACACTCAAAAATACTTCTGCAGATGGGTATATCTCATTAAAAAAAAAAAAAAAAAAACAATCAAGAAAGAAAGGTCAAAGTCATATTTCACTCTAAAATAAAAAATGAAAATATAGGTAATTTTTTTAAATAAAGGAAATGAGGTTTGGTTTTAGGGCAATTCATTAATATTGTTGTTATGATAAATACGGACATTCACCCTTTTTCCCCAATTGTCAGTAGCTCATAGATTGTTTCACACTAAAAGTTACTCATATGCAAATATTTAAAAAAAACTCAAGAATGTATATATTAGTGCTGTGAAACCGATTAATTGTGATTGATCGCATCAAACAAAAGTTTGTAAATATTCGTGTGCCTTTATACTGTGTATATATATATATATATAGAATTTATATTTATAGAATTTAGGACCATTCATTATTATTTTGCGTTAACATTATTTTTAGCACATTATATATATGTTCTATCAATATACAGTGTATATATATATATATATAAAAAATGTATTACATCTATATATATATATATATATACACACACACATATGAACACATACTTTTATGTCAGATGCGATTAATCACTATTAATCGATTTGACAGCACTAAATATATAAACAAATCATTTTATTTTGAATTGAACATTTTTAAACTGAACTTCCGAACTTAAACTTTGAGGGTAAAGTTTTCCTGAATTAAAAATTAGAATGTTACAGTGATGAGAATTTGGGGAACATTTTCTAATATGGGTATAAAATATGAAAATATGACCTGGATATCTCTTCTACCAAAATCATTCTAGATCAATTAAATGGCACATTTAAACTTGTCCACTGCTGTTCTTGTGTGAAAAGCAAAGAAATGTAATCGCACGTGGATATGTACTGTTATTACGACACGCTGTGTTGTTTCTCTCCCATCACCAACTGTCCACCCTGTGCGCAAAACAGGAAGTAACATCATCCTGTTTGCCTTTGATTTAGAGCAGGACCAGCTTACACTAGGTTAAAACAGAAAGGATAAAAACAATGATGTTTTACATGAACATATACTTCGAGCAAACAGTAACTCACTGCTATATCCACTACTTCAGTACGAGAGAAGAAACGTGAATCATTAAAGTAAAGCTCTACATCTGAGCGCAGATTCAGCTCACCTATGCAGGGAGAGGTTGCACAAAAGAGGAAGTCAAGAATCGAAACTCTTATACCAAATAATTCCATCCAATCGCTTTAGTCATCTACGTAGATCGTCATATTGTCCCATCAAGTGTTTCTTTACAACTATAAACCAAGATGGTGACGTACATTTGCAAGCAATCCTTTGTGGCCACTGAGTAATATTATGTCCTCTTCTCTCAGTGTTTCTCAGTGGTTCATCCATCTCCAGTGGACGTCGAAGCAGTCTGTTCTCCATACGGCATGAAATCTCGTATGTTACATATTATACACGTGCAGTCTTAATCTCTTCCTGCTCTCCGTCCTCTCTCCTCTCCAGGGTCCTTCTCGTGGGCTGGAGATCTAAGAGGAACTCTCTGCAGACTCTGCTGTCTTGGAGGTCTTGTCGTCTGAAGGGCTTTCACTGGACAAGCCGTTCTCTCCATCCTCTGTTCTGTTGTTCACTAAGTGCTTCCCTACAGCTGGAAGGATCAAGAAAACGGACGGCCAGTTTAGATAAACTGCACAATTTTCTTTAAACCATTAACTGAACCTTTGGTTTTAATGATTAACTGCTGCATAGACTGTAACAATATGATTGCATACATTTACTGCTCAAAAGTTTATTTTATTTATTTAAAGAAATTCATACAGTAAAGACATTTATAATGTTACAAAAGCTTTTTGTTTCAAATAAACTCTGTTCTTTTAAATGTTCATTTCATAAAAGAATCCTGGAAAATAATATCAAATCAGAATATTAGAGTGATTTCTGAAGGATCATGTGCCACTGAAGACTGGAGTAACGATGCTGAAAATTCAGCTTTGTCATCACAGGATTAAACTAACATTCTCAAATATATTACAAAATAAAACAGTTATTTTAAATTGAAATAATATTTCACAATAACGGTTCAAAAACACTATTAAATCTTACCAACCTCAAACTTTTGAACAGTAGTGTACATTTTTAAATAATGATTTGATATAATTTTTTCCCCTTTCTAACAATAATTTTACAGTATGTATTAATCTACGTTAATATTAACATTAACTTTATAATTATAGTATAATTTATTTATTCATTTATATAATAATTACTTCTTATTGCCTTAGCATCAAATATAAAAAATATAATTATTGAAAAAAAAGAAAACAATATTAATATCTTATGAACAAACATGAACTGATAATAAACAATAGTATAAGTTGAGATAGGACAACAGTATATTTATAAATTGACAGATTAAAATATGAATGTATTATAAACAAACATGAACTGACAATGAATAAAAGTACATTAATACATTTACATGTATTAATAAATGCTGTAAACAAATTGTTGTTCGGTTTCGGGCCATTTGCCAGGAAAAATATTCATTAATTCAATGGACTTGCCTTGTAGTGAGGCGGGGTCAGCAGTGCCATTGTTGTGATTGGCTCCTGATCCCTCTTCCAGCTCGTCCAGGTACAGACGGTAGCGGTGTCCGCTGTCATCTTCATACTCCACGTTCTCGTCATCAGAGTCCACTTCTGGAGCCACGTAAACCACTTCAAACTCGATTTCCCCCCTCTGCAGAGAAAACCCCCCAAATGTGTTAGTGTCTGGAAGTGTGTCCGTATGCATGTTTCTTAAAGGGATAGTTCACCCATCAACTGTTTGGTTACCCATTTTCTCCCATTTGTGTTCATCAAAAGAAAGAAATTCCGAACATTTGGAACAACTTGAGGGTGAATAAATGATGACAGAACTTACATTTTTGGGTGAACCATCCCTTTAAGTGAGTAAATATAACCATTGGTTGCTCACACAAAACTATCATATGACTTCAGAAGACTTGAGTCATATAAATGGTAGATATTGTTGTCATTTTAGAGCTTGACAGACCAAGTCATCATTCCCTTTAATTTAACTGAAAAGAGTGGCCACCTTTTGTGTTCAACAGAAAAAAGAAATTCAAATGTGTTTGGAACAACATGATGGTGTGTAAATGATGACAGAATTTACATTTTGGGGTGAACTATCCCTTTAAAGCAGCGTGTTCTCTTCAAATCCTTCATTACACCTCACAAGCTCAATTAAAGAGCATCTTAACCTTTGGGAGGTTCTCTGCAGGTGTGAGAATGGGATTGAAATATGGTTCTAATAATAAGTTATGTGTCACACGCTAAGCCTGATCTGACAGCCCCCTCGTCGAGCTGCAAACTGAACTGAAAGAGAGTGTGTCTCACCTGCTGTGAGAGGATGGTGACGGCCTCTTTGTGCTTTGCATCTCTCAGGTTGATGTTGTTGACGGCTAAGATGGCATCTCCCACATGCAGTCCTCCGCAGCGCTCTGCAGGCTGAGTGGGGTGGATTTCGGAGATGAGTATGGGAACACCGTGCTCTTTCCCACCCTGTATTCATTCCAGAAATGTAAACATTAAATCAGGACTTTGATTTTGGAACAAACATTAAATAAAATCATGCCTAGTTCACAATCATAACAAATGGATGGAGCAGCCTGCATATTAAATCAAAGGTTGAACTCACAGTAATGGAGATGCCAAGTCCTTCATGATCTTCTTTGCTCAGAACCACTTTGCGTATAGGGCCGACTCCTTGAGTCCTTTTCAGAGAATCGGTTTCCTGGAGAGGTAAATATATAGAGCACACACTAAGGGAGAATCACCTGAAAGTGGTAATAGTTCATCTAAAAAATAAATAAAATAAGTAAAATACTACCAATATTTATAAATATATATATATATAGCATATGGGTAATTCAGCTTATTTCATTGACTTTTGATATTTAAATATGAAAAATCTTATTAATATGAAAATATTTAAAATACATCTTAATAAAATCTTAACTGCTTAAAATAGGCTTAATTTTATATAAAAATTACACCTTTTATTTCTTATTTTAAATGATAAAAATAAATACAAGAATAAATAAATAAATATGTTTATGTAATATAATATATTATAAATATATAAGAAATTACATTATTAACTTCTGATTTTGACTTTAGGTATAAATACACTACAGGCAAATTATTCTCTTGACTATTCAAATTTTACTCTGATATAACTAGTTCGCCTTCTGTATGCAATATCGCCAACTTGTAAATGAAATGTATGTACTGTCTTACATGTCCCACAGGTGATGGCAAGGGCTTCTTGGGATCATTGCGCCCCCTGCAGGCTCGGATCACTGTTTTGTGGCGGTGCAGGTGAATCTCCGCTTCAAGCTGGTTCCACAGTTTGTCATGTGCTGGTCCTTTCATGTCTCGCCCGAGCAACTGGATCTGCTGCACCCTAAATAATAAAAAAAACATTCCTGTTACCAACCACTTCGGCTCTTTGTGTGCAAGATATCGCCACATGAAACCCACACAGTGGTCAACCGGTCCCTTACCGCCCAGCCAGCTCCTTGTCCAAGTACTTTGCCGCCAGTCTGGCTCCATACACCTCAGCCTGTAGGACCGCAATGTGCCTGCGGAGGGCCTCGTTCTCTTTCTTCAGCATCTTCACCTCTGCCTCCAACTTAGCCTCCTTCACTTTTTCTTTCTTACTGGCCTGCAGTTCCTTCTCCTGTGAAATGTAATCAAAGACAAGAGGTGAGCAGTTGAGCGCCGAAACTGTGGTGTGCTGGAGGTCTGACCATGTGTGTGTACTGAGGTAACTCATCCCAGCAGAGTTACTTTAAACTACTGTCATTAAACAGCTCTTCCAACGTGCTGCCCAAGAGGACAGGAAGCAGAAGACCTACGTCACCACAATGACCACAACAACAACAGTACAAATAACACACAGGTGAGGAGAGATCACCAGACAAACACTCTAGTGAAAGGAATAGTTCACCCAAAAATAATTTACTCACCCTCAAGCCATCCTACGTGTATATGACTTTCTTCCTTCAGCCAAATTAAACAATGTCCTGGCTCTTCCCAGATTTGTAATGCATTGAGTTTTTGAAGCTCCAAAAAGCGCATCCATCCATCATAAAAGTAATCCATACGACTCATGCCTTCTGAAGCCAAGCAATGGGTTTTTGTAAGAAAAATATATTTTGGGGTGAACTATTCCTTTAAAACATGCCACTTAATGTGCGCACATACTATAGACTCAGAATTGTAACAAATGTAGATTTAAAATCATAGTTACTACAAGTTTGCCAATAGTGACATGAATCCAGCCAATCAGGAAAGCTAATAGAACATGACTAGCATATGAATGGCACCTCTTCATTTGTTACAACCCCTGGAGTAAAACAAAAACATCTAGCAGTAGCTATGCACCTATACTGAAGCTTATGGCTGATAATGATCAGCTTGTAGCAATAACTAAAGGCGCGGTCACATTGTTGTCATTATCATGTGACCGTTCAGCGTCAGTTACAACTGCCATTCATAAATCCTCTCCCGTGGCCTCATGGGATAGTAAAGTGTTCACTTCATAGATCGAATGCACACTTCAGAATCTCAGCGGAAGTAGTAGGGCATCCAGGTACTTTTCGCCTATTATTTTATGAATAATATATTTATGAATACTATGTATTTGGACATCCTACTCTGTTGGAGTAGTGTTTTTCCGCATACTATCTAATAGGGAAGTATTCGATTTCGGACGCAGCGCATCTCTGTATCTGCTGAGTTTGGGTTGCTTTAACATGAATTTGGGAATGGCATATACAGCAACCATCTACCAAAACTTGGGAAGCAATTATCAACAATAGAGAAGCTCCCTGCAGTATCAGTCAAAATAAATGTACAGTGGTTTAACATTTGAAAATGAAGAAATGAAATACAGCCTTAAATATTAGTATTGTATTTTTACAATTGTAATATAAAATAAACTAATTATTATTATTTTTAAGTGAGATATTACAATAGTAATATTTCTTATTTTATTTGTATTTATTAATTTTCATATTTTCATATAGTAATAATAATATTGATATATAATCACAAAACTTTGGCCAAATTGTACAGCCCTACAAACACGCACAGTAACCCAAACACAATGTAACATGTTGCATAGATGTAGAAATTTGCACAGATTGACATTACATATTTATTTGGCTAAAATACTTTCTGGATAGGACTTATGTGCGCATTACAAAAAATGTCTGAAGAAAACACATCACATTATCAGTTTAAATTTTAGGCTGTAATTCTACTAGTTATCGTCCTCAAATATACTGTGCACCTCTAAAAGTGATTCTACTACACAAGGCCGCATTTGCATTACATGGCTCAAGTGACCCAATTCCAACTTTTTCCAGCCATGTGGCACAGATAGGATATGACCCACGAGCGTGTAAGCAGGAAAAGTGTTCATGGACTCCGACGATCTCAGATCGGTTTCAGGCCTCATTCATGTAATCATTAAACAGATCGGATATTCCCCTTGCCAATTCAAGTCGTAAGTCATTGAAAAAGCAACGGTGGCGATCATATGACTCTTTTCAATGTCCAGGCTGCAACAAGGGCTCTCCTCTTTTTTTCCTCCACCTTAAGAGACCAATGTTTTGCAGACCTTTAAAAATAGTGAGGAAGCTTGTACTATCATTTCGTCTGCATCTATTGCAAATCGCACCGTTTTTACTTCCTTTTCAGCCACAGCTTTTCTGGACCTTGGGTTGTTTTGCCAAGTGTATAGTGTAAATTGAGATATCGGATATAAAAGAAAGACCGGGTTATTGGGTCTTCAAAAAAATCGGATATAGTCAACGAATCGGAATTGGGCATCAAGACCTGCAGAGTAAATGCGGCCAGAGAGAACATAGTTGTTCATTAGGGATGGTTGAAACAGAAAGCAGAAGCATTAACAGGCAAAACGAGTGGAGTTAGATGGGACACACAGATTCAAAACAATGCAAAACTTACCTTGTCCTCCACTGAGGGAACAGGCTTAAGATTGAGAAGAAAAACAGAGGGTCAAAAGTTAGAGACGCAGGGTTAAACAGAAAAGCCGGTTGTGAAGCTTTATCATTCATCCTTACATCATCAGCAGGGTTGAGTCAGGAACTCAACCAGAGCCTGTTAGTGTTCATTACAGCTGACCATACAAACAAACTGCTATTACACCATCAAATGTCACAGCTACGCTACATACACATGTGTTAATTAGTGGACTGGGCTATTACAGTCACTACCGTTGTTGACGGCTGGATAAACTGAAGAATACAGCCGTGTAATCTCAACAGACATACAAGTCGTTTCCTCAGATTTCTGCCCTCGCTACAGTCATGCTGCTGTGAAGTGAAAAAGTCGAGGAACATGACAGGTCAGTTACAGAAGTTCACAGAACAGGACAGCCGAGTGCTGAAGCATGAAGTGCACAAACACTGTCTGCAGCTTTAATACTCACTGTTGACTTACAAACTGCCGTCGAAAGCTTGAGTTAGAATGTTTATAAAATAGTGATTTTTTTAATGTATTGGTATTAGTCGATATGCAGTATATTCAGCAAGGACGCATTAAATTGATCAAAAGTGACAGTAAAGTCTTTGAAATTATTACAAACAATTCTATTTCAAATAAATCCTATTCTTTTGACCTTTTTTATTCATCATATATATATAGTACATCAGATCATATTTATTTATGGATATTTAATTGTGCAGATTAACTTTCACCTAACACTCTTTTTAAAGTTTAGAAAATCTCAGTTAATACATGCATTTTTCATTCTGTACGGGTTAGTATTAGTGATTTATTTTTCATTTATTTAAATCAAATATGATTGAATATATTCATTGTTGGTCATAACATGTAAATAATCATTGTATCTGCTATTTGCATATTGTGTAGCATGGAAATATGCATATTCGTCTAGGCACCATGGTTACAAATGAATGGAAAACTAAACCTACAGCACAGAGCACACATTGATAGTCTGTGGTTGGTTTGCCAAATGCTAAGACTACATTTCTGTCCGCAAAACAGGCTCTTGGTTTGTCTAGTAATTCTCTTTTGAGATGGGTCTGGAAGAACTCGATTAGCCTACTCAACTACTTAAGTCTTAGTCACCAAACATCACTGCTAGACTCCACTGTTACCCCAATGCAAGCAAATTCCTCCATCAGTCAGTCACATCAATAAAACACCTTCCCAAAAGAGTGGAGGCCATTATAATGGTTTTAATTCCACATAAGGGGCTTACACACCGGAGGAACATTTTCATAGTTCCTAGAACTAATGGCGGAAAGCAGAGTACCCGCTTTTTGGCGTGTTTGCCCCTCAGGAAATAGGAATGATTTTAGTTTGCCTTTTGGGGGAACTAAATTAGCTCCTACTTCAGAGTAGGGTCTAACCCAGCACTATAGGAACTACCAGTGATGTAAATGTACGCTGATTGGCCGAACGCGCATGCGACATCAGCAGCCGCCATTTAAACACATCGTTTACAGCATTTACTCAGAGAGCTAACTCTACGAACATGGAAAACAGTGATAGATGGACCGCTCAATCTTTACACTAAGGAGAAAATCCAATGCGACTTTGAGGGGACAAAGCGAAACATGATTATGTATTTCTGCTCAGCTAGTAACACTGGATATCAACCACACGGCAAACACTAATCCTTTTTCATATACTGTTTACTTTCTTTGTATAAATAACGTAATAGACAGGGCTGTTAAACGGATCATAAACTAATGAGGACGGAGAATGAGAGCGTTGTGTTATTACAGGCTCTGGCGTTCTCAGCGCCATCAAAATAAAAGTCACAACAACAAGCACGGCTTACGTCACTTCAGATTTCCTACTGGTGGTGCGAATACAACCAGGAAAACGGCCCTAGCCTAGGGGAACATTAAGTTCTCACCCTGGTGGCTAGTTCTTTTAACTAAGTTCCTATAAATACTTGGTGTGAAAGCCCCTATTAATGCCAATAGTTTTGGAATGAGATGTTCAGTGATCAGGTGTCCACATACTTTTGCAAACATACTGATTTGAAGATCCAGGTGGCCTTAAAGGGATAGTTCACTCAAAAATGAAAATTCTGTCATTATTTACTCACCCTCTAGTTTTTCCAAACCTGTATGAATTTCTTTCTTCTGCTTAACACAAAATATGATATGTTGAAGAATGTCAGTAACCAAACAGTCGATGAGGCCCTAGACTTCCATAGTATTGGACAAAAAAAACTATGAAAGTTAAAGGGGCTCATCAACAGTTTGGTTACCCCATATTGTTCAAAATATCTTCTTTTGTGTTCAGCAGAAAAAAGAAATTCATACAGTTTTGGAAAAACTTCAGGGTAGAGTAAATGACAGAATTTTGGGTGAACTATCCTTTTAATGCTAACATGTTATATACATGTATAGGTGTCTCACAGGGCAGTTTTTTAATAAATCATCAATTTATAAAACCCAGTCAGTTCTGCTACATTGGTAGTAATGTGAAGCTGTGCCCACCATCCTGTCCTTGATAGAGTCTGAGTCGACCGCCTGGCCGCCTTTGGCTTGGAGTTTGAGCTGCATGGCGTGGAGTTGCAGAAGCTGTTCGTGAACCTCCTGCTCCACAACAACCTTCTCCGCCTGGACATCCGTCAGTTCCGACCGCAAGTCCACCAGCTGAGCCTAAAGCACACACACATGGAGCATTATTAACTAGCCATCCAAGAATCATGAATCATGCTGAGACTTGTGCTGACTAAAATAGTGTCTCCATATGAAGTATTGCACAATCCTTCCCGGATCCAGAAAAGTAAAGACATACAGATCAACAAAAATGAAAAACATGAAAACGAAGACAAAGGGAAACTGCAAATTTAAAATGATGCTACCAAATTGTGTGGCTATTTGAGGGACTAGACAGTAGCCTAGCAATTAGTCCATGTCTTCCTGCATGTTTCCTATGTGAACGACATAGATAAGATGGAAAAATGAATACTTTGCCTCTACATATATCCATATTCCATAATGATATTTCTTTAACTCATGAGGAATTACACATCACATTCATGCAGGCAAGTTAATTGAGGCTTTGTGTAAGATGTTACAGTCCTGAATGATAAAAAAAAACTACTTGAAATCCAATCTGATTGTTTGGATTTCATTCAAATAATTGGATTTCAAAAATGTATGAATGTTGTTTGGATTAGGTTTGTATTTTTTCCCCCTGTTCAAACCACAAAATAACTAAATGCATTTGAGTCAGATATGCTTAACAATCTGTACAATGAACACGTGACATTTAGTTAATCCTAGGTTCATCCAGAAAATAAACAAGGGTTTTTTCTAAATGGTTAATTCATTTTCATATTCTGATCTGACACACCCATTAACAACCACAGCCACGGTGAATTATGTTATCCCGCCCTCCATCCGAAGGCACCGCCATTTAGAAAGCAGCTCAATCCTCTAGTATTTCTGCCTCTTTAGTAGCGAAGCTGCGTCAAAGACAGAAATAAAAGTCCTTTCGTAAAAAATCCACTCATTTATTTATGCGCCTGGCCTCTGCTGGATAGCCAATGTTAGCTGCGGGACTCTCATATTTAGCAGTAATGCATCAGAGAAGAATCATTTATCTGTCAGTACTGTTATACTCAAATCAAGAGCACAGAGAGTGGTGAACCTGAACCCAATAGCCCTTCAGAACACTGCAGATTCCCACCGCTTCCCTTCCCAATCGATAAGTGAAAAGCAAGACAATATTCTCTGTAACAACATTTCAAATAGCAAATCTGAATATCTTTCCATTGAGTTAAACATTTAACTATCTGGCTCGAAATGAAGGCACCAAAGTACCTCAAAAGAATAACTAGAGAAAAATGCCTCATTGTTGCAGGCCGAGACCTTTTATACAGCATCAGCCTTCAGAGAGGGTGTTCAGTAAAGATATTTGGGTGGGTCCTTTGGAAAATTACATCACAGGAGTAGTAGCATGAAATCAAAATGGACCCTATTTACTGAATGCTGAAAAGTTATAAATGCATGTTATTGATATTATTGAAAATGTAATCTATGTATCCATGACATCTTGCTTCATGTCAGGGTCCCGATCACCCTGTCGGGTTTATTGTGCATTAACTTGGTACTTTATGCTACATGGAATGAAAATCTTCTGTTTACACAAAAGGAAGTTTGCCATAATCTATACAGAAAGTACACACACACACACTATGGCCTAGTGAGTGCAATATTTATATGCCATGGTATTTAAATGGTAACTTTTGTTAGTTAATAGTAATAATAGTTTAAAATCCATCTGAAACATGAAGTTACAATTTTAGAGAACATTCAAAACCTATTTATATTCTAATTAAAAATTTTGTCAAATAAAATACAAACCAGGTATTAAAGACTAACAGCCATAATTCCAAAATTAGTCACTCCCAAACACTCAGATTGAAACATTCAAGACAGAATACATAGCCCACAGAGAGTTCTATGTCAGTAAATAAAAGAACATCAACTTTGCCTAAAGCCTTTAAAATATAATATTCATCTCTTTTTCTCACCTCTAGTTTGTGGTTGAGCTGGAAGATGGTTTGGGCTTTATGACACAGCTGAGCAAAACATGAGCTGAGACTGGTCATCTTCTGACGGCCCTCATATGTGATATCAGCCTGATCCGGGTCGATCTCTCCCAGTAACAGATCCACATCCACAAACGCCTTGTCAAACTCCTTCTCCAGCACCTCCAGCCATCGGAACATGGACATGCCGGGGCCGGGAGCCGAACCGGCGGAGAGGGCCGAGCCCGGGGATCCAGCACCGCCAGCGGACGCAGACATCTTCAACACGGGTAACGTTACAGGAAGAACACACAGATTACTTCAATTTAGTCCTTTACTCGGCGCGATCACTTGGCCGTTCAAGTTATATTAATAAGAGGCTTCTGGTGTGATAGACAGTGAGAGTGATGCTTTGTTGAGGTGTTTTCCGTGCTCTCATCTGACCAGGAAATCCGAGATCGAACAAGTCAACAATGTGGATCGATTAGTTTGGTCTGCCACACGATGAGGTCCGTCAATGAGGAAGACAGTCGATAGACGAGCTAATCGATTGCTGAGTAAGTCAGATCTGCTTGGAATATCTTGCTTCATGGGAATTTACCTGGAATTTACAGCAGATAGACCGTTTGTGCCATAAATACAGTTGTTATAATTGTTTTGTTTGTTTGTACAATATGTTTGCAAATGTCAATTATGCCTATAGTTTTTTTCCGTTATTATTATTATTGTTTGATATTTGTTAACAAAGTACATTGTATAAACCTGATCTAGAGAAAATTATGATGAAATAATGGAAAATGAATCATTAACAGTGCTGTCATTAAAAAGCATTATGAAAAAGCATTCAAACTAATTACCACTATTGATATAATTAATTATGATTAACAAGACATACTTATAGCTGGCATATCTCAAGAAATATGTGCAAAAATAACGATTATTTGTAGCACAACCCAACCTAAGTATTTATAAATACATAAATACACAAATATATATTTTTCATTATTATTATTTAACTTTATATGTATTTTTTAGCTTATAAAGCACACATTATAGGCCTATATTATATTTCCAGGGCATTAAGATGCTGAAGCTAAATTAAAGTGTGTAAAATGTGTACTTAATAGTTTTGACCAATAGTGTAAAATATAACATTTTTATGCATGTTAGGTTTTAAAGCTTTGTTTTGTCAAGTTAATAACAAGTTATATGGAATAAAATGCATTTGTTCAACAGAATAGGATGTAAATAGTTTATCAGCAAGTTTCTTATTTGCAAACAGTCAGGATGCTATATTGCTGATATGTCAGTTCCCTGCCGGTGTCAAATTTAGTTTTCCAAGCAAGATAAGGATCTCAGCCATTGTTCTAAATAAAGCAGAGGAGTCTTATTCTCACAGGCGTGAATCTGCGTCGGATATTTAAGCCTTGGATGCTCAAAATGCAGCTTCAGCAGCACAGAGGTTTGTGAAGCTTTTTTCTCTTAATTATGATATTCTGCATTATTGTCTGCAGCCACATCTGTCCAAAAAACTACATCTGTGAGCAAGCAAACTCAAACAACGTGAAGAAAACTAACCTGGGATAACATGTTGTTCAGAAATAAAATCCTCCAACATAAAATATATATATATAGGCCTATATATATATTCCGTTAACATTAATTTTTATTTTAGTGAACCATTTAGAATGCCTTTCGGGAACACTCTATTTTAAGGTGACATAGTTAGGTTATACATGTCATGTACTTATATAGTATAGTAATATATACATAATACATATTTACAAGTAACTAACCCTAAACCAAACCCTAACCATACTCTATAGTAAGTACATGTAGTTAATTCATATTTCCCAGTACTTATTTGAGTAACAATGTAACATCACCTTAAAATAAAGTGTAACCTGTCTTTTGCTTATTTTCAGGCTTTTTGCGCTGTGATTTTTTTTCTAATTAAAGTTATTTTGTTTGTTTTTGTTTTGTTATTCACTCATTTCCAGAACCTGCTATATTGGTTCATTTTATAGATTTACTGGTGAGAGATTTTCCTGGTTGCCAGGCCTTGAGTAGTTCCGTTGTCTGTTGGGGTCGAGCAGATTGACACCAATGTCTTCAGATCTCTGTTAAGAACTGTCAAAAAAACAAGTTAGTTTCCCCGTGGCCTGTCCTCTGGCCTGAGATCCTCCATTTGGGCCACAACAGGATAAACAGAGTCGTCCCAGGAGAGGGTCCTGCAAGAGTCGTCCCAGGAAAGAAGCTACGGGTCCTGAATCTCCAGAATAACCAGTTTAGCACCTTGTGTGCAAACACCCTAACATTCCTTGAAAAGCTTGAGTGTCTTTACCAGGATGGAAACAAAATCCAGTCAATACATGGCATAAATGCTCCTCAATTTCATCAACATTCTTCTCATCACTGCAGCTTCTAAAAACATTAGATCCACACACCGAGGAATCGTGACATGTCCCAGCAGCTGCACAACCTCATAAGCCTTTCTGTCCGCTCTAACAGACTAGTATCAGTGGGTCTTCGCCTCCCGAATCTGTCTGTGTGCGAGTTTGCTAGAAACCAGCTACCAGGTAGATTGGCCTCGTAACTTGAGAAGCTATAGACTGCAGGCAGAACAATATTCAGGAAGGGACTTTTCAACAGCTAGCAAAAAAAAAAAAAAAAAAACTTAAACATCTCTTTTTGGAAAACAACACCATCCACAATTTTAAAGCTAATGCCCTGAGAAACTGCATTCAACCAACCTGGCTTTAGGACAGAATCTGCTCTCTGCTCTACTTCCTCGTCATTTTAGTCACAGATTCTGCTTGCAACTGAATGGTCTCACATATTGTTATTCGTTTTATTTATTCTGACATAAACTAAACTTTTAAAAAGTTAAAGAAAAATGAATGGCAATTTGTGATTCTAGTATCGTTGAGATACTATTAATATTTTGAATTATTTTATTATATTTTCCAATTTAATACTAACTTTAGTTCAAGTTTTTTTATTAGATTATATAAGAAGTCTATATAGTTTTTAACACATTTTTATTTCAGTTTTATATGTATCTTATTACATCAAGATAAACTAAATAAAAATAAGAAATTAGTTTTTTTTTTAATATATTTTATTTTATTTTAGTTACCGATCATCTCTCTTTACTACTAATTAGTAAATAAACATGAATAAACAATAAACACTGCTGAACACATATACAATGAGGAATTTGATGATTATGATTAGCAAAAGTAATACTGACATGTGAAGACATAACTGAAATGTTGTTCTTTACGCAAACTTAATGTACAGCTTTGCATCCCTTCCTGTTTTATTTCTGGCATTCCTTACAGAACCAACAATAAACTATCAAATTGTATCTGTTTTGTTCAATATTGGTCACTGTCTGTGACATGGACATACATTTGATGCAGGGAGGAGATCCAGTCAATTTATTAAGTCAAATTTTATTTCTTTACAGCAGACAATCAAATAATAAATGAAGAGTAAAATGAATTCATCTGATCTATAATTATAAGTTTAATTAAGAAACACAAAATGAACTGGTAAAAAATCACTTCTAATATTTTTAAGTAAAATATAATTAACACATTCATAGTATAATATTCTTGCCTAGTAAAGTTGGTTGACAGACCCCAAATGACCCCAAAATCCCTTCTGCAAGATGTTATCATTCGTTTACTACGTTATTCTGAGACATTCGAGCATTTGTGGTCTGTCAATCGGAAACTAATAGACTTTTGCACTCTCTGCAGCAAGTACAAAAGTTCACCCTAAGACTGAGTCAATCAGCTACATCTGAGGGATGAAGATATATAAAAGATAACCATTAAACATACATTTCAAATGATAATAATGGTGAATACATCAAAATGATATAGCCTAATGATTTCTTAAAATATGATTGATTACATTTGATAAAAAATATATTTAAGAAAACAATGATTAAATTATAAAACATAGCCTAAGCAAATGTTATATTTGTTTATTTTTCTGATTCATCACATTACAATAAAATCAACTGTATTTAGATGGGAATATATGATTTTCATCTGTTTCATTTCATTAGCCTCCAGACTTGCTTGAAAAAAAACAGAACCATTAAAGCTATTTTTGTGACAGTAACATCATATAATATATAATATTATAATATTGAAAGTATTGATTTTAGAAATATATTTTATTACGCATACATAACATATCGTGCTTTTTTATATGAATAAATCTAATGACTAGGACATATTAAATCCTATTAAAATAATAGGATTTACACATTTTTCATTTGCTGGTCCAGCAACCAATCGCATAGGATCTCGCGTAAGGCTAAATCAGTGTTGACCTGAAACCAGCCGTTAAGAGTTATTTTCTTTCCTTAACACTTGCCAGGCCAACGTCATGACTGACCTCAGACCAGTGGTTTGAATCACGTCAGCCGTCCAATCAGAGACCTCCATGTCACACAGCCGCAGGTTCAGAGTGGAAAGGTTAGCAGGATGAAGAAATGGCAGCCGGCGCGCTGCGGCGTTGGCAGTAACCAAAATGGCTAATTTCTCGATAGACCACCGCTCACACGTACATAATATTATTTTAATATGAGGGATATAGTTTAAAATCTGATAGATTTTCAAATAGGAACGTGTTTAAAGACGCATGGCTTTACTGTATGAGATGGTGTGGCGGTTTTTGCACGCGCTGCTCTATGTTCAGCGCGCGCTGCTAGCCTGGTTCCGAGTCCACATCTGGAGATGGAAACGGGCTGTGGTGGGATTATTATTACCCCTTGCCCTCGGCTTTCATAATCAGAAAAAGGCTGGACCCATTGGCAAACGGTCTAGCCGCCGGGTTCGCTGGGGAGCCGAAGGCAGGACGTTAGAAAAGCTGCCCATTCATGTGGGGTTATTGATCACTGAGGAGGAGATCCACTACACTGACATTGCCAATCTAGTGGTCTGGTGCATGGCAGTGGGCATCTCGTATGTCAGCGTGTATGATAATCAAGGTAAGACTCATCGAGGTGTGCATTGAATAAAGGGAAGTGAATTGCAGTCACATGCATCCAGTCATCTGCGGTTTCTTCAACAGTCATGACTTGAGCAAAGACTTCAATTGATACATTTGAAGTCTTTGAAGTCTCAAAGATGAACTTTGTGTTCAGATATGATTGCATTTAGGCAAAAGTCAAATAGTGTGGTTATTGTTGTATGGTTTCGCTTATATGACATGCTTAAAATAAAAACTAGACTTTATAAAACCGTTATTTGCATTAATACGTTTCCTTGAAGCCTTTTAGGGGGGTTTGAAATGCATATTACTCAACGTTTATTCTCATATTTATACAGTTACAATGTGTCTGGTCTATTTCAAAACATTCTCTCAGTATTTCTCAGTGAAGATAGGGGAGTGATGATTTATTTCTTATAACCTTAGACATATATTTTATGACTGCCAAAAGTGTGGTAAGGGTGAACAGAGATCTGAATCACATTGTTAATAATGATTCTCAATTTAAACGTCATAATTACCTTCTTTTTCATTTACGCCACCATGGACCAAGAAACTAAGTAGCCAGTGTTTCTCAACTAGTTTTGCTTCAAGATCTGTTCTCCCCCTTTTTAGAATGTGATAATCCTATTAATTTTTCTTTATTGATTTGAATGTTCTTTAATATTTTCTTTAATTGCAGTTTATTATTTAGCTTGGATTATTCCCTGTAAGAACATACCTGCGTCCCACCAGTTGAAAGCCACTGATCTAAACTCCATTGTCAGTAGTGATTAGTTTAAAAGACCAGCAAATTTAATTCACTCATGTAATGTTCCTCAATTAGCCTCAATTGTCGAGTCTAAACTCGTCTTCTGAAAGTGTGAGGTTGCCTGACAATATATTTAGCGTGACTCCAGCATCTGTTATATCTGTGACTTCACAGCATGTTTTTTTTATAGTAGTTTCTAAATCTCATGGATGAAGAACATGGAGAGTTTCTCTCTGAAACTGTAGTGTTTATGGGAGTGGATATCTTTAGGTCATCTCTTTGTCACCCTTGTTTCATAGGTGTCTTCAAGAGGAATAACTCCAGACTCATGGAGGAGATCCTGAAAAAGCAGCAGGAGCTTTTGGGAACGGACAGCTCCAAATACTCAGTGGAATTTTTGAAGAACGGGACAGATAAACAAGAACATCAAGGTGAAGTTCAAAACCTCAATTTTTTAAAATGACTGTTGTTTTTATTAGAGACACCCACTGTGGGTGGACGCCTGTACAAACCGGTTGGATCAGAAGATTTCATCAAGGATGACTGCCGGTTTTGTTCCTTTGTGTTCCTCTGTGACATGTGAATCGTAATGATTAGTTGTTTTATCTGTATTCATGACTTGGGTTAGGACACACAGGTTAATTCACCACAGGCTTTGTGGAAAAATGAAGAAACTTATGCAATTTTTATCCAGAGAGATTCATTGTTGCCAAACTCTGTAGGTCAGGAAATTTGTTTTGACTTTTCCAAATGTGCCTTAAGCAAGTCATCTTTTGAAGACTATAGAACCTAATCCAGAGTGAGACAGGGATATGTGGGAAAACCCACTTTGCTTATTGTTTTACACCTAGGCATAGGCAATATATTTTTTAGAGCTCAACAAGGACTTTTTTCCTGCAGATCCAGTAGGACTAGTAGTTCAGATTTTAGCCTGAAAACATTTATATACCATTCAAAAGTTTGGGTCAGTAAGGTTTTTTTTTTTTTTTAAGCAAGAAATTAATACTTCTAATTCAGCAAGGATTAAATTGGTCAAGCATGACTTATTTTTACAAATGCTGTTCTTTTGAACTTCTATTCATCAAATCATCCTGAATATTAAGCAGCACAACTGTTTTCAACATTGATATAATAATAAATGTTTATTAGCGCCAAATCAGCAATCAAGGATCGTGTGACATTGAAGCCTGCAATGAATGATGGGAGTATTGGCTGCTGGAATTTCAGCTTTGCCGTCACATAAATAAATTACATTTAAAAATGATACTAAAATAGAATAATATATGTAATAATATTTCACAGTATTACTGTTTTTACTGTATTCAAATGAATGCAGCCTTGGTGAGCCTGAGAGACTTTCAAAAACATACAAATTCTTACTGACCCCAAACTTTTAATCTATATTGTATTTTATATTCTTTTTATTATTTACCTTTTCTTTGAACCTCTGTCATCTGCATGATCACCAAGGCTTTGTGTAAATGTACTAAATACTGCTTTGACTCTAGTTCAAAATCTGTGACTGATCATTTTATCCCTCACTTTTTCCATCTTCAACGACATATTAAAATATCTTTGTAACTTTCTATGGGCTTGTTCGTAAGATGTGAAATAATTGCTGCTTTAAGCTTAGGCTCATCACACGTCTGTCTTAAACGGGTAGACTATGACTTTTAGTCATTTTCTCAATTTCTGAATGAAATGGTGACCATGCCTCACCTGGGTCTTTTAGTCTTTTTAAATGTTTTGTCCACACTTTACTTAATAAATTATTTTTCTGTCTTTCTTTTATAGTTTTATTTTGTCAGTCAGTGGTAAAGGTGTTATCTCCAGACGATGGGCGGCTCAGTATCGTCCAGGCAGCCCAGCAGCTCTGTAGGGCCGTCGAGCAGAAGGAAAGGACATCCAAAGACATTGATGTCAATGTGCTGGACTCATTACTCAGAGGTGAGTAGTTGTCAGTCAGCTGACCATCAGTGCAAACTAGCAGTTAAATATGAGCATTTAGTCCTGTAATTTGATTCCAGTCAAAAAAACTTTTCCACAGTTACAAGCAAATGAGCCGATTCCGATAACAGTTGCCAATTATTTTCCTTTAAGCAAATTTATTTGTTGTTTATCTGCTTTGTTACAGGCCAAACTGGCCTTAAACAAAACAAATCTCTAGCCATTTGAAACGAGAGGTAACCACTGCATTTTATCTTGATCCCAGCAAAGATGCTGATCACGTGGTGATCGCATGAGGGAAGTGTGCGTACTTCTCTTTGCGCAGCTCAAACAGAGTCTTTTGATATGGACACAAAGCCTTATCGTGCTTTTGAGTTTGTTTGACAGTAATGGTGCAAAACGCGTCATTAAAGAGCTTTTGTGTTATTATGAGAAGTTGAAATATATTTTCAGGCAGCCACAGTCTACTTAATGATTGGGAAGCACTGAAATCTATTTGTGGTGGTCAATCTTGATATTGTGGTGCGCTGCCACAAATAAATCGATGTATGGGAAACACAGAAATATTCGCCATCATTGAATTCAATATTCAATCACAGATATCACTGCTCTGTTATTGCAGCTCACTGCACTCATCCTTAGGGTTGAGAATATTTAGGCACCTCACATTCCAATTCTGGGAGTCACGATCCAATTCCAAAAAAGCTCTTGATATACAGTTTTTCTTGTAAATTGTTTAGTTTACTGACTTTAAATAAAAAATGTACAAATAAATTTAAGATTCAATTGTTAGCTTCAGGCTCACGATCAAAGAGCTGTTTTTCATTCCACTGATGCATGTTTTTTCCCATGCAGAGTCGGAGAACATACCTGACCCAGACCTGGTGCTGAAGTTTGGCCCTGTGGAAAGCACACTTGGTTTTCTTCCCTGGCATATCAGACTAACAGAGATTATGTGAGTATGTTTATGTATTTCTTTATGTACAGAATAGACTTTAAAATCATGAATTTAAAATTGAATTTAAACCTAGAAATAAAGTCAATTTAGGATTTTGAAAAACACGAAATATTAAACATTTTTGTGAGAGGCATATTGTGGGATCGGTAGTATAGTGTATGTGCTTGGACATAATTGAGTTCACATGTTCTGCGTGAGTGCGTATGGTGGCGTTTTGCCTGGAGAGTTCACTTAAATCCTTTTGAGAGATTATCAGCACAGATTAACAGCTAAACCTGTCTACACTGGCACACTTATCTCTGGAAGCTTTCCAAGCGTGCGTGATGACGTGTACAGCTCTGTGAGATCACTGCACACATAGGCTTGCACTGCATTGCATCATTACCACTGTCACAGTATCTGACATCTTAAACTAGTTTAAACGGCAGGTTTTGTCTAATTAATATGCATGTTTTTGCCACATCAGATTGTCAATATAGACTGCACTTTAACTAATGTTTTCATTTTTTGAGTTAATTTCAGAAATGTTGTAGAAGTGTTCCACTTAATTTCAGTAGATCTGTATACTTATTTATTTTTATTCAATTATAATGCATGTATTGTCAATGTAAATTATATTAAAAAAGATACTAATGAAAAAAGTCTGAATGAAGCTAACGAAAATAATGGTGAATTTGCATTGTTCAACACTGTTATTTTTTGTTTCACTAGAGGGCAGAGTTTCACTGTGCTGTTTTTTCCCTGCATTATTAGCAAACTTGATCATCTGTTTAGCTTCCTTTCCGTGTGTCACGATTGATTCACTCTTTGGACTGTTTGTTTGGTGCCTGATAACACATCTGTAGACTGTTAATCTGTCAGCTGTAGCACACAAAAAATAGTTTTTGATTTTATCAAAAGTTTAAGTGATAACACAAAATTGATTTACAATTATGCATCTACATTTCAGGTTATAATTAGCTAGATTTTGATTCTCAGCTCAGTTACCCTGAGGAAACGGATATAGTCCAACCACGTCTGATCATGTTCATTCTACTAAAATTACATGTGTACATTTGGGAATAACTAAAATTGTGTCATTTACTTAAATGTACACTACTGTATAAAGGTTTGGGGTTTAAATGTTTTGTTTTAATAGAAATTCTGTAATTACTCGAAGTACTTTTATTCAGCAAGTATAGAAATGTATGTTATAAATGTTTTAATAAAAATTTCAAATAAATACTGATTGATGTTTTCAACATTGATCATAATAATAATAAATGTTTCTTGAGCAGCAAATCAGCATATTAGAATGATTTCTGAAGGAATCATATGACACTGAAGACTAGAGAAATTATGCTGTAAATTCAGCTTTGCATCACAGGAGCAAATTACATTTTAAAACGTATTAAAATATAAACATTTTACTAAAATCACTATTTTATTGTATTTTTGATCAAATAAATTCAACCCAGATGAGATTTCTTTCAAAAACATTAAAACTTATGAATGGTAGTGTACATAAGATTCATGTATAAAAAAAATTCCAAACACAAAAAATATTAAACTTTTTTTTTTTTAAATTGAAACTTAAAAAAAAGGAAAATTTGATTTGGGGCCATTTATCTTGTGTGTTGCTGAAGGATTTATTCACTTTCAATTTTTTTTTTTCTTCTGTCCTCTCCACCTGTAGCTCAATGTCGTCCCACATAGACGCATCTTACGACGACCTATTCGGTGCTCTGCAGTGCTATGCAGTGTGTGAGCAGCGCCTGGGCAAGTGAGGAACCGTCCGCAGAGAAGGAACTGAACGAGCGAGAGGGGATGGAGGGGGTCCATCCCTCTCTTCATGTTTACGATACAAGCACTGGAGCCTCAGCGCCAGCAACACGCTACTGCTCTTCTCCGTCTGGATCATCTCTGCTCTTCTCCGCCAAGGCCTACTGGCCGTCTCTCTGTGTGTATGTGTGTGATTTCTGCTTGTATGTGTGTGAGTCTCCGTGAGTAACTTCACGCAGAAAAGTACACGAGCGCTGCCCTACGTCACGTCCACCAGCAAGCCGACCACGAAGAACATTAAAGAAACGTGGTTATATGGTGTAAATGTACTCTTTTCCTGTGCCGTATCTCTGGACAGTCGAATGATGACTGCGCCATTGCACTGAACTCTACAGAAGTTGCATACAGTCATCCGTCTTTCATAGCGTGATTTTTGAGCCCTTGGAGAGGGAAGCAGAATAATGTACTGTTGGTGAACTATACGATTAAACGCACTTCTAGTTGCACAGCTGCTTTCAGACAGTGAAAACGTGCGAGGGTTTTCTATTCGACAAATCTTCTGCATGCTTAATCTGTCATATCACAAGTTACTCCAGGAAGGCTTTCCAAGTGCGCTGTAAATGGCTGTGTTTGTAATTGTGTTGTTTGAATGTGCGCGAGCATGCCACAAATGACACTAATTAACATTAAACCCCGAAGTTTGTAATTTCAAGTGCGTAAATTGATTGCTCTTCATTGTCAACCCCCGAAAGCTCTCGTTGTTTGTAATGGCTTGTGCCGCTAATTGTTTTTATTTGATTTTACTTTCTAATCAGTAAATATTGTTTCATTCAAAAGTCTGTTGTTTTCTCAGTCAAGATCTCTATGGATCAGAAATGTTTCGTGAGATCCGTAATTTTATTTATTTTATTTTTCATAAAATGCCATAGGCTTTTCATCATGCAAGGCCCCTGAAGAAGTCTTAAATGTTTAATTCACAGGTTGCCATCAGAAGGCTTTGTTTGCTAGTGTCCAGCGTGAATGTACAATAAACGTTACTGATATACTTTAACAGTAGTTGTACTGAGAGTGGCATTGATTCTTCTGCAGTGGAGTCGACGTGAAAAGAGGAATGATTTTCTGTTGCGGTTTCCAGCTTCTTACTGGTGTGCATTTTTCTCTTAACTTTAATTTCATCTGACAGTTTTTCATCTCGCTGACACTTTTATCCACAGTGACTTGCATTCAGGCAATATATTTTATCACGATGCTCCCTGGGAATTGAGCTCATGACATTGGCATTTCGAGCCACATGCTCTACCAGTCACAGGAACTCTGCTGTATTGGCTACTCCATAGTAATTCAGCTTTTTGTTCATATTGTTCACGTATAATCCTGTACAAATGTTTTGGGTCGACAAATACAGTAAAAATGGTGATATTGTTAATAATGTTACAATTTAAAATAACAATTTTCTGGTTTAATGTTTTAAAATGTAATTTATTCCTGTGATGCAAAGCTGATTTTTCAGCATCATTACTCCAGTCTTCAGTGTTACGTGATCCTTCAGAAATATATATATAAACATGATACACTTTTTTTTATTAATATACAAGATGCTTCAGAAAAGAACAGCATTTATTTGAAATGGAACTCTTAAACACCTCCATGTCCAAAAATAGTTCACACACTTAAGTCAGTGAGGACAGGAGGTGTTATGAACATCTGGGCCACAGATTACACCCCAAGATTTATTCATGGCTTCTGTCAGTTGTCATTTACTCCTTTTTTGAAGTAAAAGACTGTGAAAATGACTATTTTGAGAAGGAAAATGCCAGAACTGCACTTCATTTGATGGTTCAATATCTATTATTCGAATGCAGCCAACAACTACAGTGTTACTAAAATCTGCTTTTTATGTTCCCATGTTCTCAGAGAAGTTTCATTATGGATTGTTGCTGGGATTGAAAATACCTCGTTGCATTTTTAAAAGCATGTTCGCCTCAGGAGGACGGAATAACACTAGATAACATCAATTTGTCTTCAAGGCTTTAGATTTTCAATGCAGTTTGAAATTCAGTCTACATGTCCCTCATCATCTTTTATGTATTACAAGCTTTTCTATGTTTATTTATTTATTGCTATTTTTCACATCACTTAGATTACTTTTCATATTTTTTTATATGTGGATTCACAACCAGTCAGTGCGTGTTTCACAAACCGCAATTGCAAGCAGGATGGGTTTATTACCTCAAGCCTCGTTGAATCTAGTTTTGTCTTTTATGTCTCTAAAGAGTAGATAAAAGTGGGTTTCAATTTAATAATTTCATGTGAGTGGCTGAACGTGAAAATTACATCACAACTTTTAACTAATGATAGCCGCACTGAGGGAATCTAGGCTATGTGAAGATGTTTGCTAGTATCTGAAGAATAATTTGGTGTGACCTATGTTGGGGAATTTCATTTGTCTCATACATGGGTCTGAATATAAAATGCTGAAATGCTAGAGAAAACCAGGTCTGAATCTGTGATGTCTAAATGATGGATGATGACCTTTGATCTAGTCCCGCCCCTCGCGGTTAAACTTTCTGTCAAAATGATGGTGACGGTTAGTTTAATCGTTTGAAGTTAGTCTGATAAGAAAAAGGGGAGTGTGACAGATAGTTTGAGATGTATTGGCTTTGATGGTGACAGTTAGTTTAATCGTTTGAAGTTAGTTTGATCAAGACCAGGGGGAGTATGACAGTTAGTTTAATCGTTTGATCGTTTTAAGTTAGTTTGGCGACAGACCAAGGAGGAGTAAGTAGAAAAAGATAACTGTATGAGCGTTAATTGGACACCTGATAAGAAAAAGGTATAAGACCTGAGCGCTGGCCCTTGTGGAGTCAGATGCCTGGCCAGCATCTCACTTTGTTGAACTGCTCAATAAAGTTACTTTCTTCTGTGACCTGAAACCTCGACTCTGCACGATTTCTTGAGACCTGAATTCGAGATTGAGAACCTGACCTGAAAAACTCTGAAGTCTGCCACAACACCTACCTGCGAATGTTGGGAACAAAAGAGTAAAGCTGGTATACAAGTAATTCTGATGGTTTGGGGTGTGGCATGGAATTATGCATTGTCTAATTAATAAATCCATATTACACCTTTGTTTTAAATGATATTGGAAACTGAGTAGATAAAATGTTCACTTTTGCTTGCAGATTTCAGTGTCATATATTTGAAGCCCAGCAAGATGTTTGTGTGATGAAATGCACTGGTTCTTTTGTTGTTGTTGTTGTTGTTGTTGTTGTTGTTTTTTAATTAAATATGTAATCAGATATGTATAAATGTTTTATGATAAATGCAAATCTGAAATTTTAAATATTATACAATTTGTTTCCTTGGAAATGTATTGTATGTATAGTTTGTATAAAGTTATAAGTTTCATATATAGTCATATATTTTGTTTCCGCTTGAAAAATAATTTTAATGATCAGTATCATATTATGACCTAAAAGCAGATGCACATTGGATGGATGGATAGTGCTGAAAGGATGCCTGAAATAGTCAGCTAGCTTCTGTATTTTATACCACAGTAAAATTACTGTTAAACTAACTACAGTAGTTTTAAGCATAGGCCTACTGTAAAATAAAGTACAGCATTATACTGTTATTTTTATATTATTATTTTATTAATTTGAAGTCGCCACCTTCATTTATATAGTCTAGCGCATTTAACAAGAGGTACTGTTTATATATTCAATAATAATCAGTACTGTATTTACGTTTGCAGTATTTAGATTTTTCCCAGAATGCCTTTAAAATATACAGTAACATGCTGTAAACACCTTATACAGTAAGAAAATGTTAAGAATACAATAATAGTGCTGTGTAAATTACAAAATCTACAGTAACATACTGTATTCAGATTCTACAGTAGGGAATGGTTGAGAATACAGTAATATTACGGTGAAAACAACAGAAATCATTTACAGGATAGATAGATAGATAGATAGATAGATAGATAGATAGATAGATAGATAGATAGATAGATAGATAGTGCTGAAAGGATGGATGGATCGATAGAAGTAAATAAATAAATGTAAGTACATTTACAACATGAAAATATAAATACTGTAATAATGAATATTGAATGTAAAAAATAAAATACGGTAACAAATAAATGTAAGCATATTTATTAAATGTAAGAATAAAATATTGAATAATAAATAAAAACACAAAGCACATACATACATGTAATGAATGATAGATGATAGGCAGATAGATAGATAGATAGTGCTGAAAAGGATGGATGGATAGATGATGTTGAAAAGTAGATAGATATTTTCTTACCTCAGGCCACAAGAACCTAGAAATTTCAAAATGTTTTGGGGTTGAAGGTCAGTGCAAAAATAGGTAGCAGCAAATATTGTGTAGGCCTATAATTTGATGAAAATATGCCAGAAAGTGTGTACTGTCATAATGTGGTTAAACTTTTCTCTTTGAAAAAAAATCTTCATAGTGAAAAAAAGACTGTAGGCCTAAACTACATTCAATAATCGATTTCAATTTTAATTTTAATTCAATTTAATAATTAGTTTAAACAATGACTCACAGTGTCTAATGAAATGTTAACCATTTGAGGGCTTCGTTGAGGAATTCAGTATCCATATGGATCCAAGTCTCATATCCTTGTGGCCCCATGGTCCCACTCCACTGAAATTGAAGGAGAAGAAAAACTAAACAATTAAAGCAAATCAACATACACTGCCCGGACCATAAGAGCCTTTAATTGATAGTGGATTATGATATTTTCTGTGTCTGTCAGAATGACCTTCATAGTGTGTTATATGGAGCTTTTAGTTCAAAATCCTTTGTTGTTTTTATTGTACGTGTTTCCAATAAAGCAAAAGCCCGCGTGGACCTTCAGCCTGTCAGAGAAACTCATCGACCGAGCTCTAGTGTTCCTCTCCCCGTGGCTAATAACAGAAATATTGCAGCAGCACGCAACACCTTGAATAGAAAACAAATCGATTGATCACCAGAGCACATTGTACTGAAGTGCTTAGAAAGAATAATTTAGACCAGTCTACAAAAATAACGTCGTGTAGTGGATTAGCCAAAGTCTAAATTATCATTAGGTTGTTTTAGGGAACACACAACAGTCAGGATGCATTAGCGGACGCATAAATCCACCCAAGGACCTGCTTTATGAGCTCTGCTGTTCCTTCGTTTTTATTGATTTGAATTTGTGCCTATTTATTGCACAGACATTGTCAGGTCGTTGTCTTGTTATAGGGTGTTTGCCTGCTCGACAAAGCAGTCATGTTCTAGTCATGCCCTCAGCAAAAGGTAAAGATAAAGGCTGTTTTATATCAGGATACTGCAGGCTGCATGAAAGTTTAAATAGATTTGGAACCCAGTCTTTCAGTCAAGAAAATGATTATAAGATATTGGCTGTGTTTGGAACAGCATACTAACATCCTACTGTTTCTGCAGTAGGCTATATAGGCTACTAAATGCAGCACACTGCACACATTTCTGTTTGCATAGGGTGACCATATTTTGATTACTGAAAACCAGGACACTCGGCCCGGCAATGAGATACTCAAATGATACTCGAAGTTTTCTCAAAGATGCCTTATTAATTTCAATACATTTAAAGTAGGCTATGCCTCCTCTGTATGGATAGAAAATTGTTACATTACAAAATAACTATATTTTGTTATTAACTATAACCAAAGACAAATTCAGATAGGCTTCTCAGAGGTTACTCAACATGTTTTATTATGACAGGTTTCAAAAATAATGAATGAAATAATGTCTCTTCTGTATTAGAAAAATTAATAAATAAATACATAAATAATAAATAACTCAATACCTCCAAAGACCTTATCGTGTCTTTCTTAATGGCCCAATGAAAAATAATGAAAACCAGGACATTTTCATCACTTTATAAAAAACAGCCAGGACGGCCAGAACAGGACGTGAAAACAGGACATGTCCTGGGAAAACAGGACGTTTGGTCACCCTATGTTTGCATTAACAACTTTTAGCAGTAT